>JAYMTL010000152.1:0-46421 GCA_036897445.1 Pelargonium tetragonum | reverse complement strand
CTTATTGTTGGCTAATTAAAGGACCCCGCATATGCTTGCTAAAGATTTTTAGTCACTCAAATTTTCTAATTTTAAGTTTCCCCTACTAAAAAAACTATAAAAGGAATTCTCCCAAACAAAGTACTCCGAACGAAGAAGCCCTCGGCTAGTAGAAAAAGAGTTTTTATAGCAGCCAACCCTAGAAGGAATCTCTTACTTATTAGGCGATCTCACAGGGTTCTTTTTCACATGAATTTCTTGTCTTGTTAGGTTTTTACTCAGCATACATTTTCTATTTTATCGGGGATCTTTTGTTTTTAGCTTGTCCCTTTTGAATAGTAAGTCCAAAACTTAACACTCTTAAATTACCCGATCTTACAATCCCAAACAAAGAAAAGGAATTGCACGGCAACGAAACTCTTATGGAGTAAACCGGATATACCTCCATCGAAAGCGCACACTCCTCTTTAGACTTTAAATGAGTTAATTATCTTGCTTATGCTTATGTTTGGTCTGCTTTATTTTATCTTTTTGACTAAGTCTTTCTATAAGAGGGAGCTCCTTGTGTGAGCATTGAAGATACGATGGCTAAGTAGTTACTAAAAAAAAGCCTAGTATCATTCAGGAGGTTTAGTATTTAGCAGTAAGAGAGATTTGTACTTGTTATATTGCTCTTGAACTTAGACTTGACTTTTCCTTTGGAAAAGAAGGAAACCTAGTTTTAAAAAGTAGAGCTATGAAAATAGAACCAAAAGGTTCCGCCTTAGCGGATACAGACTCACTGAAAAAAAGGGAGCGTTGTCTATTTTCCATATGCTGAATCTTAATATAAATAGAATGCAAGCTATCACTAAAAATGTAATTTGATAAACCAAAAAGTTAGGAATTCTAAGAGTTTGATTAGGTCTCTTCTTGGAAAACCCTATCTATATAGTTACGGTTAGTCTTATCTATTGAAATTAGAATATCGAAAAAACTATTAGTTAAGTAATATAAGGTCTAAGAAAGCCTTGGGGTTGCCTTTGCATTTTTTAAAAGAACGTTGTACTGTATTTTTAATTGTTTTACGAGATTCCACTATTTGTATTCGGCTTAGTTTAGTGACAGAAAGATTCAGTTTTTTGTTTCCCAGGATTAAGATTAAAAAGAGTTCTAGAGCAGTCGGCAGAAAGGATCTAAAAGTCTTGCGTTAGAGGTGTAGTTTACTGAGTTTCATAAGTACTAGGGCTTTTCATTCTTTAAGGGGTACAAGTTTATAAGTTCATTTTATAGAGACCCCGCTTCCTGTTTAGAATTTAGTATATTTAATTAACGAGTTGAAAAGAATACACCAAATTTAGGTCTGGGTAAGGAAAAGACTACGCTCATCGAGTACTTAGTATATAATAAAAAGCTTATGACATTCAAAAGAACTTTTAGACGTAAAGCTCTCTACTAAATAAAAAATTCCTTGACTAAAGACCGCAAATAAGATAAGGAGGCCTCCCCTCACCTCAAGAATACGGACTACATCTTCAATTCATTTTTCCTTTATATCCCAGAACTCTGTACTTTTTTTTTTAGATTAAAGTTTCTCCTCCACTCGACCTATTATAAATTACGAAACAAGGGTATATTCTATTTATACTATAATTTTTAATGCCTTTAGTCTTTTTTTTTGTAATCCGGGGTTTGTCAAAAGCTATAAATAAAGCTTTTCTTTTAGTTCTATAAAACACCCTTGAGATAGGTCGTAATAGTGATCCCGGGTTTCTTTTCACTGAAATTCCGGCTTGAAATCGAGCTTGTAAAAACCAGTTACTTTATAAGATAAGACTTCCGAATTCCTAGATTCTTTTATTTAGGGGGATTACCTAAGCTTTTTTTAATTGGTGATATGAGTATTCCTAGAAGGACCTAAGTAAGAGAAAGTTAACTTTAGCAACTAAAATAAAAGATTAAGCTTTAAGGAGGAGCTTTTCTAGTATTGACTCCTTATACTTTTTATTTCCCGAAAATGTGAGATTTTACAGATTTTCCAACGGTATGACCTTTTACTTTTAGATAGCCTGTAAAGCTCAGAGAGAGAGATAAGAAGACTATAGCTTTCCTTCCTTTTTCTCTTTCTCAGGGAGTGCCTTAAGTGTTTATGAGATTCAATCTATAAAGTTTCAGTCCCCGGTATAGGAAAGCCACTGCTAAAAATTAGAAGGAAGCAAGTCCTTGAAAAGAAAAAGAGAGTTTATTAAAGGAATCTCTTTTAGCTACCTACCTAGATTAGAAATACAGTAAAAACTTCAGTTAACCTATAAGTATAAGCAAGGCCCCTCTTTTACTGTAAGCAATTTAAATTACTCGCGAGACCTGCATATTTATCCTAAAAAAAGAATCGCAAAAGTTCCAAACAACTTGACTTGTTTAGACTCTTTTATACAAGGAAAGGACTCCCGCAAAGGCAAAGGAAGAAACTTCTTTTTTTTTTTATTTTCTATCTGTTTATCACAAACCCAAGCCTAATTAGTACCTCTTTTTTAATACTGGATTACAATCTATGTAAATCCTTGCTGTAAAGCTTCCTCAGAGTCTTTTTTTATATAATATAACCACGAAAACTGGGGATTTTTCCAATAAAGATATAAAGTGAATCTTTGGGTTCAACAAACACTTTACTGCTAAGAAAGATTGATCCAGAACTTTAGACTGGAAAACAAAGGTTTTTGTTAAAGTGTAAATCTAGCTAAAAACATTTAGTAACTAAAAAGGACATGTTATAGTGATAAATTCAATTTCTTGCTCTTATGCCCCTTAAAAAGAACTTGTTCTGTTAGTTTCTTATCTTTAAAGGCAAGGGGGTCTAAATTTTGACCCGGAATTCTTTTTCATTTAAGTCATTTTCTAGTATTATGTATAGAAATAGAAACTGCTCTATTCCTCGCGATATCTTTTTTGTTCCTTTTATCAGTATAAGGAAAAAAGAGACAAGAATACTTATAAAAATGAGGAGGCACTCGAGCTTGCGTTTGATGCACAAAAACAAAAAGTTAGGCTTCTCTTAGGAGTTTGACGGGGTATTTGATTATAGGGAATACCTTAAGAAATCTATAAAAATTTCACTTACAGCCTTTTATAAAATAAAATCTACTTTGTGGGGGCTCTCTTTGCTGGTTTTTCTGCGGAATTTTCATATTTTTAGAGAAGAGAGAGGTTAAAAAAAGAGCCTTAATCTTCAGTTAAAAGTTGAGGGAAGAGATAGAGCTTACATGAGTGGGTGAGTTGTGGTTTTCCAGCGATGCTTTCAGAAAGACTTTGAGAGGCTCCATGTGGATGTACAGAGGTTCTTTGTTTTACTCTCTAAGTATTTAAGTATGAGTCTTTCGTTTACATGACCGCAAAAGTTAAGAGTAAAAGTTAAGAGTAATGGGATTAGTTTAAATAAAAGAAATTTTTCTTTAGACTTTTTAGTTGCTACTTTGGTATCCTATATCATAACATTAGACTTCAAAACCCTTGGTATAACTTAATTAAGTAATAAGGGAAATCCATAAAAGTATACAGTCAAGTAAATATTCACAACCTGCGAGTGTAAAAATTAGACGCTTAATACCCATACCCGGGTCTCAATAGCAAGCAAAAGGAGAGTTTAAGAACAAAGTACAGAATACCCTTTCTTTCTTATTTCAAGGTGCCCCTAGAAAGAGATAGCCGTTCTCTAATCTAAGACTCACTTTTCGTAGGTTAGAGAATTTGAAGTAAAAAGGAGCAACCCAGAGCTAGTAATAAAAAAGCCTTTTTGCACCGCGTGGGCGATCTAATGTCTTGTCGTTAAAGTGAAAAGAAATTCCCCCTTCGACTATTTCGTAGTGGATTTATATATCTATGCTGAAAAAAAGAAGACCTAGGAATAGCCTTTGTTTCTACTTTTCACCTTTAACAAGAATTTTCTATTTTAAAGAGGGAGCCCTCTAAACTAAAAAAGAAATGCCCGGGTTTTTGTTCTTTGTTAGCACGCCTATCTTCGACCTTGAACCCTTAAGTTTTTGGTCTAGTAATAAAATTCTAAATAGAATTCTTTCTTGAAGAAGTTTTAACTCGCGTAAATGCTAACTGGATGGGGTAGGAATTCTGAAGCTCCTTTTAAAGAACGGGGACTTATGTCTTTTTCTGGCGGATTTCTCTCTTAAGGTAAAGATAATCTTGGATTTTTGAGTGAATTCTTTTCTCAAGAACCTATATAATGGGCCTTCCCTGCTTTTGCTTTATTAAAAAAAAATTTTTATAGCAAGACTTTAGTTTTAAAGGATATGCTTAAAATTTCTAAGGAGTACAGGAATTTCGATGCCCCACCCACTATTAATTTAAAAGGGAGTAAAAAAGAGCATTCTAGTAAAATAGCGAATAAGACGAAAATTATAGTAACCCTGCATCGCTGAAAGAGAAATGTAATCGCTTATCCGGAGAATAATAGGAATAAAAAACCCTGTAGTGTTTAATAACTTAGTATTTGAGTTGTAGTGTTGTCGAAGCGCCGGGCTCTTTTTGAGGCGTTAAAAGGGTCATTTCCCAAGTTTCGATTGAAAAGAAAAGGGTTCAGGATTGTTGAAAAAGTAAGCAAATAAGGAAGCCCCTGTTAGAAAGCTTTTTTATTTTACGAGAGTTACCCCAGGACTTTGCTCCAAAATAACTTGTACAAATTCAATTTACAATAAAATAAGGAGATACTATAACTACTTACTTTTAAGAATTATCCAATCTCCTGTAAGATGTAAGATAAACTTTTAGGGAATATACTACTTTCTATACATTCTACGGGTTTACAAAAGTCTTAGGATCTTAGCGACACCAACTCAAAGTCTATCCCGTCTAAAGCTCTAATCTAAAGAGTTTGAAGGTAAGGTTAAGACATTCCTAAGTTAAGTCTATGAAGAAGTTGGTGGTTATAAGTTAGTTATCGTACTTTCTAGAATACTTAATGCGTGACCTTCCCTCAGTTCGAGTCGGTAAGATTCAATCTCAATATACAAAAAGCTTTTTTGTTTTAGATATAGTACTATCTATCCTCCGTAACAAGACGCACAAGTAGAGTATAACTCGCAAAACCCATAAAATCTTTGTTTCGAAAAAGTGCATTTGGCACAGCGACCCGAAAACCCAGCGAGTTCACTTTACTTTAGAAGCTCTGATGCTATAGGGTAATCTGACAAATTTTTTATTTTACTTTGTTTTCAGAGAAAAAGAACAAAGGAAACCTAGAAGTATACGATTAAGCAAGTGTATACTAGTATTAGATTTTTCATAAACCGAGATGAAATACGAAGTCCTCGCCTTTTACTGATAGTTTTATCAGCTGAAAAAATTTGAAATTTCTTTTCAGTTTTATAGGAAAGTTGTTGTCAGTAAGCCGGGACTGGGATAGATTCGAAAAAGAAATATTGACTGAAAAGTGAAAAGATTCTGGCATCCCTGTCTGGGTACACTCAATTAGGTTTAGGATACATAAAACCAGTTTTGGTATTGTTCCAATTCCTTTTTATTTGTATTCCGGTTAAAGACTTTTGAGGGAGGAAAAAGTTAAGGAGCTAGGCTAAAGTCACCTGTTTCTAGTTTTTAGTAAAAGGTAGAATTCTAAGTTCAGTTTGAAAGACCCTCTCTTAGCTTTACAGTTAGAGACCGGCCTATCGAGTAGAGTCAACAGTACACACTTCCAATGTTTTATTCTATGAAACCCCCTTCTCAGGAATTCCATGCCTATATGCCTATCAAACCTCTATTGTATTGAATGCCTATACTGCAACAGTAAAGGGGAACCTCACCTATAAATGGAATTGCCTAGTAGACCTATCTTTCATAACATAACTACTTGGCTCTCCTTAACTTTTAATATGAATACGAATAACAACCTACACCGCTTACGCAAAAGCTCTATAACTACGTTTTACTTTTCACAGAAAACGAATGACTTTTCAATCCAATAAAAGGCTCCCTTTTCAAAGGAATTTCTTACAACCTCTTACTTTTGGGACTCTTATAATTCAGACTCCCCCACTAGCTTAATAACTAAACCACTTTCTACATTCCCTGTCAAATTCATTGTCCAGTGAAGCATTAGTCTATAAAAACAGACCCTAGAGCTATAGCTTGACTGAGCAGATACCGGGAAAGGCCCTATTATTTCGGCATCTACTACTTTTTACTGACCACTTTACCTATCAAATTCTTGAAAGCCTGGCTCTTACTTTAGACTTTTGAACTGCTTATCGTCCTATTATATAGACTTTCTCTACCGACTATTCAATCACACTTGTATCTTACTCGGTTTCCTTTCTCTTCTCTAGACCTGCACTCTTTTTCACAAGTTTACTGTCTAATCCTTTTTTCGTGAAATAGCTGTACCCTCCACCAAAATCCCAAACTATACTATAATGTCATCGCCAATTTAAGCACTTCTTAGGGCCCTCAGCCTATTCCTTTCTCCACCTTGACTTACTTGGCTAAATTTCTGGGTCTTCATATTTCTTATTTGTTTTTCTTATTACTTTGGCTTATTTACTGCTGCTAGGTTCTGCTTGTTAATATTCTTAAAAGTCTGTAATAAAATGCAAAAGGCTTTGATGTTAAGTTTGATAGAGAAATAGCAATTCGTCAGGGGAGCCCGTAAAAGAGGGGGGAAGTCAAAAAGAGTGTTATTGTCTTCTATGGTTAAGGGTTGAGTAAAGGAACTGGTTTCCAGTAAATTGTAGTGAGGGCTTTGTGGGATGTATAAAAGGAAAAGTAAGCAATTCAATTGAAAAGAATGCCATAAAATCGGCAGTAAATTAAAAAGAATTGATACCCGAACAGCAGAAAAAGGTTATTCCAGATAGTGGTTTTGGCCTTGTTTCGTTTGATTTTTATTCCCCTTTGACCGGAAAGTCCTTGATTAATTAAAAGGAATTCAGTAGATGCTATTTCATTAGAGTTTTTTTTATTAAGTTAAGGGGAGTTCTAGGATAACAAAAGTTTCAGAATGCGTACAATTTACGTAGACTAACCTATGTTTTGTTTTATGGCACGTATAGAGTTCTAAGGAAATTCGTCATTAAAGGACCCTATCCTAGACTGCTTTTGCTTTTTCGTTATGGCAGATTCTTTCTAAGGAATTGGAAATGAAGCTTTTGAGGGCTCAAAGTAGAAGTGGAAACACTCTAAAAAAGAGGCGCAATCCCAAAAGGTTTCCCAGCTTTTTTATTAAATAGCAAATGCATTTCCTAAAGCGCTAAACCTTCTTTTGAGTAGTTTGTTACAAGTTAGTGAGTTGGAATAAAATTGCTACTTTTTTTTAGGAAGACAAGGACAAGTTTTCCCTGAACGAGGTATAGAATGAAACTGAGTAACCGAGCCGGGACTCCTTAATTTGAATTAAAAAGAAACAAAAAGGACTCTATTAAGGTAAAATAGGGTTCTAGGTATAGGCAACACTGCCCTTAAAAAAGTTATGAGTTTCTGCAAACTTTATTTCGGTTGCAGCAAAATCGAGATCTAAAGCATCCATCTAGGCCGATTGGAATTGCTACTAGGTATCCTTGTAAGACATATGTACAAGGCACCTTTATCTCAACCGCTTTGAGAATTTAAGAAGGTTTTTCGAGAATTTATAAGTACATTATATTCTAATAGATTGGAAGGTCCCTAATAAGTTTAATAAAACAAAAGTGGGACCTGGGGGGTCTCCTTATTAAATAAAGGAAAAAGATAAAGTCTTTTCTGGGGAATAGAGCTTTCATTTAAAGGGAGTCCCTTGAGGCGAACTAACAGAATAGGAGTTTCTCCACGTCAAATACTAAGGAAGAAAAAGCCCCCTGGAACCCCTAAAATCTAAGTCCTTTTCTAGTGCTTTATATAACACATCTTAGGACCTCCTTATAAATAGGAGTCAAACTACCCCTTGAGTGACGTTAGGCTTCTCAGGAAAAAATCATTCCTTTCATCCTGATTTAGTGTAGTGGGATCCTTTTGGACACTTATAAAATCGCCAAAGTGCATACAAAGGAAGATTGACAGGAATAGAAGATGCCTTAATGAGTATCTGATATGTAAAAGAAAGCAGAATTTGTTGCTTTCGAAGAGGTACTAGAATGATCCCTAGAACCTAAATTTTTCTTGGCAACGGGGAGTCTTTTGAGTATACCTCTTATTCTTTTATGAGCGCGGTTTCCCTATCCCGTTTACCTTGGTTATAGAGCGTTAGCCTATATCAGAATTCCTATAAAAAGCAAAAATTGGGCACTCTTATTGGAAAACTTTTTTTTACACTAAGTTTACTGTTTACTTTAGACAAGTCTTTGACTAGATAGCTAATAGATCTTTATTTAAGCTAAAAGAGCTCTTCTTTTTATAGAAATAAAAAACCTAGAAATCCACATAAATGTCTGGTAGGAAACCGAGCTTCCTTTTATCTCTAAATCCGGTGATATAAAAACCCCTCAGTCTACTAGTAAATAACTGAAAGGTCCCTCAACGGAACCTCTTAATACAGGGTATTCCTAATTTAGGCTTGTACCCAGCGAGGGGGTTTATAAAAATGAATTATATAAAAAAATAGAAACAAGGTTAAAACTTGTAGTTGCAAGGCCCTTTTTTTATCTACCTAGTTGTCTAAAAGTTCTTGAAGCTGCATGTCATATACTCCCCAGTATAAAGTTAGGGAAGTGGACAGATAAGACTAATTCTACTAAAAAACTCCTTAAAGTAGCTTACCGGGTTGACTAAGAAAGAAAATTCGAAAGCTATGGGAGCCCTTCGATCGAGAGGCGTTTTATACGATTTTCTTTCGGGACTCTCTTAAGAATCCCAACTAGTTTACTCTTTCCAATTCCCTGTCCCGTTAAGCAGCAAACCTAAAAGGAGTACCCAATAGAAACCAACTTACCCTACACCTCTCTATTACCTATAACTCTACCCAACCTTCTCTTGTACGTTGGTATGCCCTAACCCTGGACCGTAAATTGTACACGACTTTTTATCCCCTGTAAAAACTTCTGGCACTAGAGCAAGCCTATAAGACAACAACTTCAAAGCGCTCCCACTTTCACTTTACCTCAGCGCCTATCCGCTTTAGAATTGGAAACAAAGAAAAGGGCCTAAATAGCAACTACTTCATTACAGAAAACAAAGACATTCCTGCCAAAGCTAAGAAACCTGGTTGGGGATGAAAGCAAAGAATACCCTATGTTGCTATCGAGAATGTCATTTATTACCAGTTTAGAGTCCCTTTTACTATGTTCCTTTGGAGTGGGTTGAATTACTTTTTATTAAAGGAATATCTGACAAGAGCGCTACTAAACCTTCCCTTACTACAGACTCTAAAACAAAACTCCAGGACTCTCTAGCCTATTTCATATTAAGAAAAGAAGGGAGTCAGAATCTAGATAAACTCCTGGCTTGTCCCCTTGGATTCTGAAGCTTCTCTTGCTAATTCTATCTCCTTCTAATATTCGCCCTAGTAAACTAACGAAAGAGATTGACTTATAAATTGCTTTTAGAAAATCTTGACTTGCTCCTAAACAAAGCCCTTATCGCTTTCACTCAACTCATATTATACCTTTCATACACTAAAAATCAGAAGCAGAAGAAAGTCACACTAAAAAAGGAGGGTCTAATCCCACAACAAAACTAGAATTAGGTCGGACTGGGAAATAGAAAAACAAGAGCTGCTGCATTTACTTATGTTTACTATTCTGTATAGATCTATCTTAAGAATTTTCCTTATCTGGACTCAACTCCTAGCTATCTTGTGACTTCTTCTCCCGCTAATCCTGTTTCTACTTTGCCTAATAAGAAACCTATCAAAACTAGATACAAATAGTAAAGAGTAAAAGAAAATGAAGTCAGAACTCAGAGATAATAGAATATAAAAACAAAGAAGTAAGTCATAAGAATAGGATCTTGGGTGGTTATAACGTTTCTATGTACAATCTATTCACTATCATACATTAATGAAACTCCTAAACTGAAGTACTCGGTAGGGTAGACTCACTACTATGCTTCTAAGGGCTACACCTTCTCTACTGATAAACACATAAGACATTGAAGAAGATACCTTAACCTTATAGCACATCAACTACTAGCTACCTATAACTATCTCTACAATTAACTAGTATAAGTAGGTAATATAATAGCTACAAGCAAGAGTACAGTAACAACAGGCTACTACAAGAAAGGTAATGCAATTAATTAAGTAACTAAGAAAGAAGGTGCAGGTATCAAGACTAGGAAAAGGAGTATAGCTAAAAAAAGTACAGTTATATTAATAAGTAAAAGTTTGATACAGAATAAGATTATCCAAGAAGTTATTATGCCAAAAGCAAAAGTAAGTAGAGTTCAAGCGGGTTCTAGTTTTTATATTTACAGATGCCCCAGACAATAGGTGAGCTCATAAAAAAGTTTTCAAAGTCCTTACACCTTTTCTTGTTTTTACTATATACTGAGCTTTGTCAAAAAGAGAGTCTTTACTTAGCTAAATTCGGCTTTAGTCATTTTCTGTATAAGGCATGGACTCCTTTCTAGACTAGAGCAGTCACTACAAAGAGCTATAGAACTAAGACACTAAAACGAAGACCAGCATAAAAAAGTTGAGTCTAATTAGACGAGCTATAATTTTTAGATAATTGTGCCCTAACTGAAAGGTTACTAGTTAAGTCTTAACAAAACTATTTAGAACTCGGTGAAATGGATATTTCAACTCCTAGGGCACCCTTTTAATATTTAAGAGACCCCTCTCAGGTCGAGTAGAGACTAAAAAAGAAGGCTTCTACCAAGGAATCTTAGCACAAAAAAGCTATAACTCTAGAATGATGAAGTACTCGTTTCAAGTACAAGTAACCCGATAAAGTCAAGCTCTCTTCAGGAATGAAAGCTATAAGGAGCTCTTTCTCTAAAGACTAAAGAAGAAATCTATACTTTTTGAAACAACCCTGGGCTCTAGCTAAGACTAGGGGTACCCTAGAAGAATTTAAGGAAACTCGCTTTTATTAAGAAAGAAAACAGAGTAATTTGACTTTTTTAAATTCTACTTGCTTGCGATATCCCTTTCTAGCTAATTTTAATAGGAACAAAAATAGGAATGAAAACCTAGTGTCTCTTTATCGAAGGAAAGGGCCTGGTTCTAACCCAAAATTTCGGGGAACTATTGAGGACTAAAAACTTACAGCATAGGAAGTTTTCCTTGACACCGGGTACCGATTTTGTTAGAACCAAGTCTTGACTTTAGTTAAATAAAAGGTTCTAAAATGTGACTCTAAAAACCCTATGAGTCCTAGGAAAGAATTCAAAAGCTAAGGTTACGCATAAAAAGAAAAATCTCTTTTTAACAAACCTCGTGCTCAAAATAGGGCCTTTTCTCCTCTCATAAAGCTTGGGGCAGCCCTACCTAAGGTAAAAAGAAGGAAAGATGCTGGCTTTATAAAAAGAGACTCTTTATGTGACCCCTTTTTGTTTGCTTTTCTAGTGACAGGATCCTTATCTTACACTTGTCCTGACTAGAAAAGACCTTAGAGTTTTTATTAGTCCTTAAAAGCTACCTGCGAAAGTGCGTGAGTTCAAAGTCCGAGAACCCCGCAATAAGAAAGAGATCCTTCCCTGGAAACCACTTACTTTAACAGTTACCCAGCTGCTTACTCCCCTTATCCTGGCAAAAACACTTCTTATACCTGGTGGGTAAACCCCGCGGGGACTTTTATCAGAGTTGTTTTTATAAAAAACTGTCTTATCAGCCTGACTTTTATAGGTATTTAGACCTTTTCTTGGAGCTATGCCTTCCTTTAGAAGCCTTATGAGGTTTTATTGCCTTACGGGTACCGGGATTCCACAAGTGTGCGCCGGTTACTGCTTTCAGCCTAGGTTCAAAGACTCTTAAAAAATATAGGGCTCTAGTTACGGATGTTCTTTGTGCAAAAAGTGTAAAATAACTGTAGATTCCATGACTCAATCTCTTTTGCTTTAACCCCCTACTTTTAGGGAAGATGAAGTCGTAAGAGAAGATTACTAATAGTATTTTGGGTTTTGTAGCCTTGAGCTATTTCACTTTATATAGTATTATAGTGTTTTGGGATTCTAACCTGTCAATCCGCTGAGCCTGGGTTTCTATCTATTAGTTAGTAAGGGGCCAAAGTAGGTTAAGATTTTCTAAAATCAATTTCTAAGCAAGCCTCTTTCATTGAATAGGAAGAATCCCTTTGATAAAGTAGGAGCTTATAAGAAATGAGTAGGAGTTTTAGGGTAAAAGGTTCCTTGAGTGTCTCTTTGAAAGCAAGTCAAGGAATGATATTCAATTGAAAACGAGTAAGGGGCTCCAAGAGGGACAGTCTAAATAAAAATGCAACCAAAATGGAAATAGAAAGTCTTACAATTTAAATAAAGTCTAAACTTAAAATAGAGTCTTCTAATCTAATTTGTAACAAGTCAAGCTATTAGGGTCTCATAGGTCGAAGAGGGGAAATCCTGGATTATAAGTTAGAAGAGTCCAAAAAGTACAACCCTCGAGTTTCTAGTAACTAAATCTTCTAAAGTATAGGATCCTAATCTCTCTTTAGTTAGTTTTTATTGAAAGGATTTCTTTTATTTATACAAATTGAGTGTGTTCTAGAAATTGCAGTTGAGTAGGGTTCCCGTTTCTAAGTAATTCCAGGATTTAGTAAAAGCTTTTTAGAAGTGTTTGGGAAATTCCCTTTGTTTTTTTTTTTGAGGTCTAATCTGCTTGGGATATTGGAAAATGACTCTAGAGATCCAAGTCTTATAGGTAGGTGTGAAGTAGAACTTTTTGAGTTTCTTAGTTAAAGTTTTGAAGTTTGTACTAAAAGGGGAAGGTTATTGTAGGTAGTAAACTAGTAAAACATAGCTCGGGTATAGCTCTCAGAAAGGTTTGAAATTTCGGAGTACTCTATTTTGTAAAAAGCAGTCCAGGTATATGTCAAATCAATCAAACTACTATAAAAGAGACACTTTTCTTAGAGAGTGCTTGGGTTCCATGTAAAAAGAAATATAGAGCTCATGGGTTAGTGGAGTTTGAGTAAGAAAGTCAACTCCGGCTGCTGATAAGTAGATCGGATTCCTGGGTTTAAGTATTCAATTTAGTACTTGAACTTCATGTCTTTCTATATTCCAAAGAACTCTGGTTTTAAGGAAAGTTTTGACGGAGGTCGAGCACTTCCAAGGTTATTTAGTACCAAGAGTTTCGCAAATGAGAATTCCTTTTACAGAATATATAAGCTCCTTTTTGGCTGCAGAATTAAGATTAAGGGATATGTAGTTTAGGCATAGGCTGTCACCGGGTATAGCTTTGGAGAGAAAGAGAGTTTATGGGGATTTCTTAATGAGGGCAATTAGGAAAGGGATATATCTTTCCAAGTTTACCTATCGAGTGTGGAATTAGGAACTGTCACTTTCTGAATAGGAATATGCCAAGTTTTATGCTACTTAATAGGTCGAAGGTCGGATTTTCTATAATCCATTTCTTTTTAAGCGAATTCTGAGTTTCTTTAGATCGGCCTGGTTCTTTCTAAAATCTTAATATAAGTAGGAGCATAAAGGTGTGGAGTCTAAGCAAGTTACAACGAGTTCTAGTTAGGTAAGGCCTAGCTGGTATTCCATATTGCTATATTATAAAAGAAAACCTGGTCAATTCCTTTGGAGAGTCTTTCGTGGGGTGTATAAAAAAGGTCTAGCTAACAAGGGAATCTAGTCTCAATCTCAATCAATCTATAAACTTTGAAGTAATTTATTCAATTCAAAAGAGGTCCTCATTTATGTTGAAAATTGAAAGGTTTTTTCTTCTTTACTTTGCTAGATCTAGTGAGTGTAAGAAGTTTTGACGATTTACAAGCAAGGATATACTGGACTCCCGGTTAATAGGTAGAGTCTCTTAAAAAGCACTAAATGAAAGGGTCCAGCTCCTAGAAATGGAAAAAGGCACTAGCTAGATAAAAGGGTGGTATAAATATGTGTCGGAATAAGTACCCCAATCAAAGAGACAGTCTATACATTCTGGATAGTCACTTCGGCCTTGTTCTATTAAATCTGCAGTCCTTTTTATCGGCTTTGACTGGAGATTCCTTGATTTATTTAAGCAGCTGCTCTTACTTATCTTATATTATGCCAGTTTCTTTGTTTCCAATTCTAAATAATAATAAGGGGTAGTTTTGTAGTAGAGAAGAGAAGGTCTTATTTTACTGTAGAGTCTCTAGTGTCTTAAGTTTAAAAAAGAGGGGTCCAGGTGTATACAAGTGTAAAAGTGCTTTTTTAGCTATATGAATCTGAAAAAGGTTGCTTTAGAAGCTTGGATGTAAAGGTTAAGATTACTGGGCGGGTACACTCACTTTTGTTATAAGGTATGTGTACTATTTATATACTTCTTTATTAAATATTAACTAAGGCGCAGGTAATACAACTAAAATAGAACCAAAAAAAGTAGAATACATATACATATAGAAAAGTTGTAAAGCTAGGAACCTTTTCCTTATTTTAAGATTTCATATCATAGGGTTTTTACTAGTCTGGTGTATATTGGAAAAGCTAAGCCATTTGGAGAATTGTTATTTATTAGCTTTATCTTACTTAAGAGTATAACCTTTTTTCTTATCTCTCGGAATCCTTTTGACTTTACGGGGAATTCTGATCTGAAATAAAGAAGAAGATTTTCCTGGTGTTCGTTTTCTAGCTTTATTCTAAAAATGTCTGGAAACGAACGTTAGTTAGAAAGGTCTAATGTAGCTGGATAAGCTGATTCGTGTTTTAGTGCACTTCTACTCGGGTTTGGTATTCTTGTAATAATTAGAGTTTTGTTGTTATCCTGAGTTCTCTTTTTAATTGAAAGTCGTTTGTTTCCCTCACAAGGTTTTAGTTTAGTCCGTTCTGCTAGGGAGATGTCTTTCCTAGTTTTATGAAATTTTGGGATTATCACCTGTTTCTGAACCTGCCGAGTTTTTACAGTAGTTGGTTAGTTAGTAAGAGGTTAAAGGCAAGAAGGTGGTTTTTCAAGTACAAGGTTTAGCGGGAGTGTTGTTTCCAGGTTGACAGGATATTCGTAATGAAAAAAAAGAGGTCTTCTTATTTGGATGGAGCAGGGGCTTATCTTAAGTAAGTAGATTCGGATTTAGCGTTTACAAGGGTTAGGTTTTCATTTCATAAGGAGTCAGCTTCATAGGGGTTTCCAAGGCATTTCAAGTGAAAATATTTTCCCGATCCAGAAAAAGTGAAATAAGTCAAAGGTTCTATTTAAAAGCTATCCGCTTGACTCTACTCTTTTTTTTTCATTTTCTTTTTTGAAGAAGTTTATTCAAAGTCTGTGAAAGAGGTAAAAAGTTTTTTGGGTATCCAAGGGACATCGGTACCTATACTGTTCAGAAAAGTTGTGATGGAAGTAGGAGGTCTTCTCACTTTCTAACTGAGGAGATAGAGCTCTCTTTTTGGGTTAGCTGAATTGTGAGTAAGAAAGTCAGTTCTTGAAATAGAAGTAGATAGGTTTCCTAAAAAAGGGCCCTAGACTAACATAAAGTACGCATCCATTTATAATACAATAGGGAGTCTTGTCTATTGAAGGTAAAAAGTGTATACAAGGGAAATTTGACCCTATTAGGCCCAGAAGTCTAAATAAGTAATCCTAGAACTATTAGATATTCAAAAAGTTTAACTCTCCAGAAACGCTCTAAGGACTTCTTTCTTATTAACTCAGTTATATCAAAAGTCTTACTACCCTAATTCGATTTCATACTTAAATAGCAGTACGAGAAACCTAAAAATCTCTTCTTGGTTTAGTAGTTATAAACTAAGAAAATTTCTTTAGCTGCCCCTTTTTTCTCAATTCAATGGAGTGGGCAGGAAGACTCCAAAGGAATTCTAAAAATTTTATACTTCTCATTTCTCAAAAGCAAAAGGCGGATATACTTAGTAAATAAAAAGAAATGTCATATATTTTATAGATTACCCAAAAGCTACTGATTACTGATAAAGTGAACTCCTTGTGCTTGGATTCCTACATCATTAAATAGGAAATCCGGTTTAACCACTAGACTAAAGAAGTTCAAAGACTTCCTAACTTTCTTAGAGAAATTGAAATACCAAGATGAAAAAGAAACTTCTTTTTTAAGGTGTATCTATTATGCGGATATAAGGGATATTTATTAGAAGTAGAAGTATCCCGGTAGGAAACCCCAGAAAGTACTTGGTCGAAACTCCAACTACGTTAAGCTAAATTAGAGCCAAGGTCTTCCTTAAAACTGAAACAACGCAGAAATTTTGTAATAAGGATCCGCAACATACAAGTGATTTTGTGAAAATTAGCAAGGGTTAAACTTACTATACAAAGGAGTACTACTACACTGATATGTAAATTCTCCTTTATGTAAAAAGCAAAAGTAAGGGAAGTCAAAACTCAGTAGCTTTGTTTTCTCGTTTCAAGCTAGGTTTGACAGGATCATTGTAAGGAAAAGTAGGATCACTTATAGTGGCAAAACGCTTCCTTTTTTCTATTTCTATATCAAATAGGGGCTTTTTTCTCTTTTTATAGTACGAGTGCCTTCCCCTTTCTCCTTATAGTCTTTATAGTACATACACTAACTACAATAACTAAGGTATAGGGCATACTAACCAATTAGTTAATACAGTAAATACCCTTATAAAGAAAATAGAACCCTATCTATCTTATACTACAAACAAATAAGAAGACAATGAATACAGCTATAACTAGCTACAAGAAGAAGAATACGGTAGGTATCCTAAGAGTGCAGGCATAGCTCATATGAAGGGTAAGCTCCTAATCAAATACATATAAGGAATCCTAAGCAGCAACGGAGTACAGAATCTAGGTCTAGCTCGAACAGGTAGTAATAAGACAATGAAAAGACAGAGTACAATGAAGTCAAAGAAGCCGCGTCAGCTAGGTCGGTTAAAACAAAAGCAGTATATGTATTTGCTGGCGTTCGGGTACTATCCTTACTAAAGAAGTACGTTACAATGACCTCCTAAACCCAAAAGGAGTTCATAATATCTAGTTGTAAGGCTCCCTTAATATAAGAGTGTGCTCGTGAAGCAGAAAAAGAAGAGAGGGTCCCGCGTAATATATATATAAAGCGAATATGTATATTAAAATCTCGGCTTAAATGTAATGAATGTATATGCAAAGTAGTTATCAAGAACCGGTTCGGGCAAAAGAAAGGACCATACAATAATAGGTTTTAATACAATTTGGTTCGTTGTTAATTTCTGAGTGAGTAAACCCCTAAGTTAAATTAAAGAGAATGAAAAATCCCCCTTTTTAAGCAGCCCCTACCCATCGAAAAAAGCTCTGGCTTAGTAACGACCAAAAACTCCCACTTCTTTCTTTTTAGAACTTCATATTCATAGAAGAGCATAAAAACCTCTAAGAAGTATCCTTTTAAATAGTCAATCTGAGCAGCTTTTGCTATTTTTTCTGTTTCATGTTCAGTAAGAAAAAGTTATGAAAAAGGCATCTACTATCCTAAATATCCCACGAGCGGATCAGGGGCAACAGGACTTTAACCGAGGGACTCCTTTAGTATTAATTAAATGATTAAGTGTCTCTCCAGCAAGGTAAGACTTAGATACAAATAGTTCAAGATTTAAGGTCATTTTAGTTTTCAGAGTTGGTTATACAAGCTAAGTCTGGAGCCCTTATATGAAAAGTGCAAAGTTTTTATGAAACCTGTGTGAATTTTGTTCATTTTTAAATAAAAATGAGAATTTTCGAAATGAAAAATCGTAGACGAGTTCTTGCTTAGGATTAAAGGTCACGAAAAAGCCATATAGAGAGCTTTTTGACTAATCCCCAGGGCGGTTTTCCCCTGTTTGAGTTTTAGATAATTCACTTTACAAGCCCTAAAAATCTCAGTCTTTTTTCATTTCCCTTTAGGAACGAAGCACGCACAATTATACAAAAAAAGGAGCAAAAATTTGTTTATACCTGTACAGTGTATTTTCAAGATACAAAAGGAAATTTTCTAATTTGAAGGCAGTAAGTGCTTCGACTCGTTAAAGTGTGGTCAGTCTTTTTATATTATTTACTAAATCTAAATATAGGCAAGCTTTTTTCATTGAAACAAACAAGGAGAAAAATGAAGTGCTCTAGAAAGCAGCTTTTTATTAAAAAAGGTACTCGCTAATATTATGTCCTTTGAGAGGTCAGGATTGAACTCTTAAATAGAAGAAGTGGATTAGACTCTTATCAAATATCGGGGTAACCCTTACCAAGAAAACTTAGAATTGACTTTTGGGTTTGCACTAATTCCTTGGAGTTATAAGGTACCCTGCCCAGAAAGGAGTCCTTTTTTGAAAAGACTTGATAAAATTTTAGCTGTAACTTTCTTTAGGTATACAAATTCTAGTTTTTTTGCTGAGTTTTCATAGTTATAGTGCCCCTGTATCTAATGCAAATATTCTAGCAACTCCCTTTTAGGTTTAGGAGGGTTTATACTTATATTATAAGCAAAAAGAGTATCTATTTTACCGTTTTTATATGCGCTTTTAAAGAGATTTTCCCCTGCTAAGCTAAAGGCCCCGTGTGAAGGAAGGGGGTTCCCCTAACGCAATTTACGTGAGGAATTTTGGTCTTGCTAGGGGTCTAGTCTTCCTTTTTTGATAATCCAAAAGGATCCCAGCAGCTTTTTTTAGAGTATGTTATTGCCAGTTTCCTCTGTAAGAGAAAGAGACTCTCTTGATCCGCCTAGGAAGGCTTAACGTACTGGTAGTAAAGTAATGTAAATAGGAATTTTATAGTAAAAGTAAACTCTTCTAATTAGGTTGTACTGAATAAACTGATTTTTGATAAGAAGTTCAAAAGACCTTAGGACCCTCATGAATTTCTGACTGTAAGGTGTAAGCGGCTTAACAGGGTATCCGGATAATCTAACTCTGTGTCGGGGGCTGATTAGACTTTTTCAAAGGATGCTAAAAGGGAAGTGAAAAAGAGTCATTTATCACTTCTATTATTCTATAACACCCTGTGCCAAAGTTACACAACTCTAAACTAAACGGGGTTTTTCCACCAATTAAAAAGAAGGGCCTTCTAAGTTCCTTTTTCTTTTAAACCCAACGCACACAAATTCACAAAAGTAGGATATCTCCCTTATTAGGTTGTGACATTCATTTACAATAAAGATTAGACTTTCTTATTAAAGAGAACCCTACCTGATGAAACTATAAAAAGTTGACTAGCTAGGGTAACAAAAAATCTTCATTTGTGTAAAAGGCCGGGGCTACGGTATAGTAAAATGACTTATTAAATAAAGTGGGGCATTGCTTACCAGTCCAAATAAAATTTATGTAGACATGATATATAATCGATTTGATAACTTCTCTTGAACTCTCGATGTTTTATTGTTTCTAATAGAGCTGCCTTTTTGTAGGCTACTTGAGAGGAGTTTACTGGTTGATACTTTTCAGTTTCAAGAGTTTTCTCGGCGAAGCTAGCTGAATTGTGCAATAATAGTGAAATCATAATCTATATCTATTAGATTTTCTCGGATTCTTACAAAAGAAAAGCATTCATAAATATCCAAGTAAGTGGAATTCTAATTTCCATACAGGATTGCTTAAAAAAATCTAAAATAAAAGAGATTCGGGGCGGCTGTAAAAGTCAAATCAAAAGTTACCCTTATAATTAGGGAGTTGCTTTTGGCAGTAGTTTATCATAGCTATTTAGTTGCAGCTGCAAAGTAGTGGTTTCATTAAAAATTTGTTCTAATTAACAAAATTTTTGTTAAAAGGTTTGGTTAAATTGGTTAAAGTCAAGTTGGTTCTCCCTGTAGCTGTAGATTCTTAAGTAAGTAAGGGGAGTCTCTTTGCTGGTCTTTGGGGCAGGTAAGAATATGGGGCACCCATAGGTAAGCTAAATTTAGAATGCAAAAAGAAGCCGAAAGGTTAAGGAGTGTCTCTGTTCTCAGGTTTCAGTAAGTCAAGCTTTTAGGGAATAAAGTTCTTAAACAATAAGGATAAAAAGGGTCCAGCCTAAAAATTTGTTTTTGCTTTTACAGGACAGGTATTAAGGGGCTATAAAGGGGTGTTCCCAGAGCTCTATAAAAGGTTTTCTTTATTTAAATGGGTGGAAATTTCCTTTCTATTTAGGGAGGGAGTCTTCTTATAGATTATAGAAAAAAATCCAAATGAGCGGTCCCGGGTTAGGAATCAGGATAAGATTAAAGACTGAATTTTTGGCTTCTTACTACCCAAAAAAGGGGATTCTCAAAAGACTCTAAATTGCAAATTGCTAAGCTTACTTTGCACCTTTTTAGAAGAAAAAGAGGGAATTCACGTACGAAAACATATAAGTTTCCTATGCTTCACCAACCGCCAGATTTAGAGCTAAAGTGAAACTCAATATGAATTCAATTGAAAGCCCTTGAGTTAAATCTCGTATAAAAAGAGCGGAGCCCCCTCTGTAGTTATTCGTTATTCCAAGAGACTCCGTAATAAGTAAAGTTTTCAATTAGATTGGAGGAGACTTGATCTCTCTAGTATATTCTATATTATAACTGTTTCTTTTTGTTTTATAGTCTATGGGGGTAAACAAGAAAAGGCAAAGGGGTTCCCTTTTCGTTTCAGTAAGGAATTTGCGGGGTGTCCTACTAAGGCAAGAGCTCCTATTCGCTCTGAGAGATGAGATTTGAGCAAAGCACTTCGTATCACCGGCTAGGGTAGGAAAAAAGAAAAAGGGATCACTCAAATCCGAAATTCTTTTACACAAGTCTTTTTCTTTCTTAATAACTCGTAAGAAGAAAGAACTGCTTTTTTCTTAATTATGAAATAGGCATGAAAGTAGAGTCCTATTGAAACTAAAAAGCTTAGTAATCGGAATAAAAAGAGTAGGGACTTCGGTTTACTGAGTAGGATTGGCCTTCTAAAAGGTAGCTGGTTAAAGCGCCCCTTTTATTAAGAAAAAATCCCTTAAGCTAAAGGTGTATAGTATGAAAATGACTCACTAAGTAAGCTATAAACCCCTAAAAGATCAGAATACTAGGGAAAGTTTCAGGCAGGAATTCGTAACCCTTAAAAAAGGTTCCTTTTTTATTCTAATTATAGGCTAAAAAAATGAGAGAGTTACTTAAAGAAGTACATAGACTCTTCGTCAAGACGTGCTCGTAGGTTGCACAAGACAAGATTAGAAAGGGTTTAGGCTGTAGCCAGCAAAAACAAAAAGACTAAAGATTTATTAGCAAAGTGAAACTTCTTTATAAAAAGGAATGAAATAAGTTGGAAAAGTTCAGTGCCAAAGTACCTAAACAAAAGAACTTCCTGCTACTAACGGGTACTCTTTAAAAACTTGACTGGAAAATGGCCTTGTTCCCCTTCCTTATTGAGGAGATGCTGCTATCTTACCAAGATGAAGAATTCAAAGCATAAAAGACCCAGGTTAAATTGCGAGAAAAAGGGTAACTTTATCTGCAATAGCTGGATTTTCGGCCTTGTATCTTTTATTTGTAAGAAATGGAAAGACCCGACCACTCGCTGCACAATTTCGGGGTTACAGCAATACACTTAGTAGTAACTTCTTTCTATTGTTGACAAAGACCGCTTGAGAAAGGCTTCACAGTTTCTTTCTGCAGGCTCTCTAAACGAGAATTCTATCTTTAGTAATAGAAAAGCTACTTGACTGCAATCTGCTAGTAGTTTATATACCCGGATTCCTACTAGCTAGGGTTCCCTTATTTTCCTGTTGCGCTTTGAGCTATTTGTAGAGTTTCTATTCAACTTTGAGGATCCCTATGCCTCCTGCTTCTATTTATCTATTTAGAAGTTAGTGGACTTTCTTCTGAAGTATACCTTTTTAAAAGGGGAAACTCTAACAGAGACGGGGAAAGATATCTTAACTTAGGAGTCAATATTTAGATAAAAGACGGTGTACAATCTAAGGTAAGTAAAAGGCTCCCTTTAGCTTTTAGGAGTAGTTTAGTGCTATTTTGAGAACCAACGTTCTCTTTTTTAACTGCTATCTAAAATTTGTATTAAAACCCTCTTGAGCGGAGGGAGTGCTATATACAACCTATATTTCTCGGACGAGAGAAGTTATATACTATTGAGATTTGGCCCGGGGTTTTCAGGAACTGCTTATACTAAGACCCGGAGATTTCCCTTTCAAGTTTATCTAAGTGAAATTGATTTCCAATTTATCAGGAATCTTCAAACCTTGCAACCCTTATGCCTAAAAAGGAAACTTCTTACTTACAGCGCCCACTGCTTCTTATTGACTGTACCCCCTTTATCAAAGACTCAAAGGGAAAAACTAAGATTTATTAGCCCGGCTATAGTACTCAGCTCTACTAACCCCTTTTTAATTTAAAGATACTTAAACTGAAAGGGGATTTTGGATAAGACTTAAACTACATTTGATTTGTTTGTTAAGATCGATAAAGCAAGAATGAGAAGTTAGAAGAAAATTCTTTTCCGTTTTCTTATTCCTTATATCCGGATTCGGACTGAGTAAGTAAGCACTACAGAACAACAGAGACACCCCTTAAGAATCTTTTTACTATTTGCCCTCGTATCTTTCTATTAAGTAAGGACTCCTCTTTATAGCAGGGGGGTACACTATAATGAGTCTTCCTGGACAAAATAAGAAACAAAAGGTTACCTATTAAAAAGACTTTTGAGTTTTGCCCCAAAAGACTTTGTAAATAGACCCATGATACATTAAAAAATTTTAGAAATGCTAAAGATAACGAATTTTTATTACTTTGTTTGAAAAGGGCTTTTGTTACTATCAAATCTTTCCTTTATCAAGAATCCAGCTACTCCTATAAGGTTTCCTTTTTCTTTTGAATTTCTATTTAACTAAGCAAAAATTCTTGGTTTTATACACTCTATCCTGGAATACCAAGGACTTTTAAACGCCCTGATCCAGCATTTTATATCCACTATCTTACTATGAAAAATTCGGCTATAACTAGGAATTCCTCATAAGCGCCCTCTCCTATTTTGAAGGGTTTATTTAATAAGATAAACTCAGAGCAAGACTTTCCCGTTAAATGTTTATTAAAAAAAGTATACGTTGCTTAGCTCTTTTAATTACCGAGATATTCTGAGCTAAAGGGGATTTTTGAATTTAATAAGTTTACCTTACTTATCAGATTGACCTCTCAATTTAATTTATTAAGGGCTCGCAAAAGGGCATAAACCAGCTTTTTAAGCTTTTATTCCAACGTATAAAAGAAACTTTTTTCAATCTGGAGATTCTCTACAGAAACGACCACTCCTAGCACAAGAGTGGCGCCTCTTACTAAAGGAATTCATTCAACTTATGACTCACTCCAACGTGTATTTCATAAAAGTTTCTTGGCTAATTTCTATTTGGGTTAAATTTGAATAAGTCTCATTCCGAAAATCTATAATTAGAAATCCGTGGGTTTACTCTTTTTACTTTTATTTGGTATAAGCCTAATCGCAGATAAAGACTCCTGCATACTTGTGTTAGTACGAGCCGGATTTTAAGTACTTTCCACTAGTAAAAAAAAACAACTAATAATGATTCAAATTGCTATTTCGACCGGGAGCCCCCTTTTTTAATAAAACAGAATTGTAAGTCTAAAGCAGAGGAGTTTTTTTTTATAGCTCATTAAACTTAGAAGGCAGGAAAAGCTAGTGGTATGCTATATAAGATCGAAGAAATTCTGCGGTACTAAAAGGAGATAAAGAGGCTTTTTTTTTCTATTTTTTTACTTAATAATGCTTTTCACTTTTGATTTGAGTAGCTACCTACTATTTCTAGATCTAGATATATAAAGAAGGTTCAAACAAAATTGGGAGCTGCTAAAAAGAAGGTCAATAAAGTTCTTTGATTCATTTGATATCTATATCTATGAGGTCAAATTTGACATAAGGGCCTCTGGTTGCGCTAAGAGAGCTTATAGAGTTTAAACTCAAATTCTGTCTTTACTTCTATCTAAATTAAGTGCACAAATTGCCTGAATATCCTTACAAAAAGAGTCTTTTCTTTGAGCTTTAGGGGCACCACTTGTTGCATATTGTACTACCAAAAGCATTTAAGGTATAAATCGAGTACAGAGCAAGCGCTTAAGAAGTACTTAGATAAAAAGGAAAAGAGATTCTTAGCTAGTGAATTCCATGTTTGTTACTTGTGTAAAAGTCTCGTATCGAAGTAAAAAAGAAAGAATTATTCAGAAAAGCGCTCTTGGTTGGATGATTTCCTTATTTGATTAAAATCACTCGGCGGGTATCCTTTTGTATTTTTAAGGATATCTATAACCTTTTCTGGAGTACTGTACGGACACTTTGTCGAGTTCAAAATTAGGCAATAAAATGAACTTCTATTCTCATGATTTATCCGAATGGTTTTAGTACAATAAAAAACTCACTAACCAAGAGTTGTTTCCTGTGTTGTTAGGTTTTTCAAGGGCAGCTCTATTTCTTTTATTTGCTATCTTTGTCTTCCTAAATCTGATAAAAGTGGATGCTGCTATGCTAATTCCTTAAATTAGAAAACTACTCGTCAACAGCATAAAAAAAGTTTTCTAGACAGCAATATGACACTGTTCTCTTGAGTCTGTATTCCGGGTTATTATTAGTATTAGTGGAGTCTTTCATTCAGTAAAAGTAGGAGTTGCTCTGCTTCCAGGTTTCCTCGGTTTCTGGATACTGGATATTCCGGCAGTGAAGTTTTTGAGACTCAAGGAGTTTCCATGTAAGGTATAGTCTTTCGATAGAAGTTACAGCTTTCTTTTATGAAGCCAATTCCTCTGATAAGTATAAGTAGCTGCCTTTCGTAGTCTGAAAGTTGGGGATTAGAACTTGCTTTATTTGTATAACGCATAATAAATGTCATTTATTTAATGTAGATATTTAATCGCAAGTTGCTTATAAAACTTCTCAATCAAAGGGAAAAAAAATCTTTAGTTATAGGTGTTCTATCTAAGATTCTTTATATATCTAAAATACTACTAAGGGATAACCCTGTTTTAATTTAGAAGGACTCCAAGTCTATTTGTTCTAATAGTACTCTCTCCAAAAATCTTAATTAAATTAATGAAAACTTACTTGTAAACCGGGCCTTATTCAAGTTCAAAATAACGACTCCAGAATCAGTAGAATACTGCACTTATTTAAAACCCATAAGGAGATCTTATTCATTTCATTAGGACCCCTTTCTTTTCTTTATTTCCTAAGTTTCCCTTACTCTTAAGAAATTGCCAATATAAAAAGGAAAACCTCTATAAATAGAAAGTTTCTGCGTAGCATTAGTATATTCTCTTTTTCTTGCATTTCCTTAGAAATTTACTAGGTCTTCCTTTTTCCAATTTATAGTAGTTATGGAATCACATAGATAGAAAGAAAACCTTAAAAAGATATCAAGTCTATTAAGTCTAAATAGGATACAATCTAGAGGATACTAAATTAGAATTCGCCGAGGTAGAGCGGGTAAATCTTGGTATAAATTTCAGAGGTTCAAGTTCAGTTAACTGCATCTAGGAAGTAGCAAAAGAATAAAAAGGCACTTTCTAAAACATCTTACATAAAAAAGGAGAGCGTCGCTGTAAAACAAGGCGGACAAGAAAAAAGGCTTAGCCGAAGTCTCTAATCAAAGTAAGAGAGTTTGGGTTTCCTTATACTGAATTTACAGGAATCCTAGTCTAAGTCGGGGTAGTATGAAAGTAAATTGAATAGTTGATCCGGAATCCTGAGTTAAGAATATAAAGAAAGAAGTTTGACACGATAGGATTCAAGGCAAAGGAGTCCCTTTTGAGGATTCTGGGGTTTAGGAGTAGGTAATACTAGATAAAAGATAGGTACTAAGCTCCATAACATAAGAAGGTAGCAGAAAGACTAAGTAAAGAATGAAACTTAAAGTATGGTTCTTATTGCCCCAGAAAAAGACTTTGATTTAATAATTAATAAGGAAGACCCTGTTAAGCATATTTAGGATTCACACCAAGTTTCTGTTTCGTTATTTTGAACTAAGTCACTTTTACGAGAATTTGAGAAGCTTTTTACGGGCATATAGGCAGGTGCTTTCCCCCTTCTTCGTAAGTTTCTTTCTTTAGTTAAGTAAGGAATAGCGTAAGGAGAGAAGGTTCCCCTTTTATTAGATATTAGGCTGCTTGTAATACGAGATTTCAAAGAAAAACAAAGGGGAGATTTCTCGGTATTGACTATTGAGATACATTACATATAGGGGCTCTTAAGTCAGAGGATACTTTTGATTAAGATTGAAAGAGAGAGAAGGTTACGGGTCTTAAGAAAGGTAAAGTTCTGAATAAGAGTAAGATAGTTCCGGTATAGGCCTCTAACGAAAGGGTCAAGTAAAGTGAGAAAGTCCGCAAGGTTTTGGGTTTGATATGTAAACTTTCTATTTGCTTTGACTGGTAAGTCTAAAAAGTAGTAGAACTTTGAAGCTGGTTTTCCTTATTTATCTTTCTCGGATTTAGTAGAATAAGTTTACAAGGATAGAGTTTTGTTGTCTTGAATCCTTGTTATTGAAAGTCGGTTCTGTAAAGACAGGGAGTTAGTGCAATGAAGGAGTGGGTTTCCTGAGGTATATCAGCTTGACTTTTCTGGAAATGGGAGGAGTTTTTAAGTCTAGGATACCTCGCTATTTCACGAGTTTATAGGTTTCACCTTATTGGTTGGAGCAAGCAAGTCAAAACCACTTTCTAAGGAATCTGGGGTAACAGAAACCGGGCCTCTTTCTTTCCTTTTGATAGGTTTTTCTAGTTCTGCGGGGATGTATAAAAAAAGGTTGCTTTCTTTTGGTCCTTCCCGATTTCACTATCTAAAGTCAGAGTCATTCAAAAGAAACATAGGAAAAGCGAACTCTAAACTATAAAAGAGGTCCGATGAGGTACCGTACGGAGTACCTAAACTCAAGATAGTTGAAATTCTAGACAGTATGGTATTGTTTTCTTTCATACCTAAACCGGGTTTTTAGATTAGCAGGAGCAGGGACTTTTTAAGACTTAGGAGAAGTAGGAGCTCGACCTGTTGTGTTGTATTCTTGGGATAGGATATAGAGTTACTAAATACTAAACTAATATAATAGAAAATAGAAAGATAATTTAATTACATTACCTTGTCTTCTTATCTAAAGGAAACTCTAAAAGAAACCTAGCAGGAGATCCGGTGGTAAACAGGTCAAATAGGGAAAAAAACCCTAATATATTACCTCAAACTTCAGAAAAAGGACATTCTAGGTATAAAAAAGAGGTCTTGTTTGAAAGAATCTTCCTCTTTTCTTAGTCTTTTGGGAGGAAAGTCTCTCCTTCAATGTTTTGAAGTCAGTAGTTATTGAAGGAGACAGTTTCCCCTTTGTTTTTGACACGGGGCCTTAGAATTTGTTTTGATATTCCTATTCCTAAAAGAGCCCCGTCCTAGTTTTTATTGAAAGTATAACGACTTTCCGGTAAATGTAATAGATATATAGCTCTTTGGTAGGTTCTTCTTAACGAGATAGGGAACTCTTGGGAGGGGTTTGAGTTGGGGTATGTATGTTCCTCATTTCTTTATAGGTCTCTACTTGAGAAGCAGCTAAACCGGTAGACAGGATTCGTTTTCCTAGATTGGCTTACTTTAGTTTTACCAGGATATCTATTTACTAGAGCTTTCGGGTAGAGTTAAGTTTTACCTATTATTTACAGGAAGTGGAAAGCAGGTCTAAAGCAAAAGGATTATATATAAAGATATAAACTTCCGTATTGTTTGATTAGCTTTGTAGGAGCACTCTAAAATCTCTAATTTTGTTTTCTTATCTCTCTTATCTAGCACAAGAAGTTTTTACAAACAAATTACAAGTGCTTCTACTGCTGCTGACTTACCTTGGTATAGATTTACTATCTTCCAGGTTCCTAGTGTCAGGGATAGGCGGGTAGCCTGGTCTCTAAACAAAGGTATTTAAAAGAATTAGAATTGAGTGGTAAATAGAATAGGAAGAATACTAGTTGCAGGTTAGATTATAGTAGAAGAGGTAACGCAGGTAACAGAAGAGGGAGTCAGAGCTATACTTATCTAGGAGGGAAAGTGATTAAGCAGTAGGGGAAGTAGCAGCCTATTGGAGTTCCTGTTTTATGTAGCTATTGTATTGGATTTGTTCTTTCATAAAAGCTTACCGGAAGGTAACTCTTAAAGGGATTTTTTGGTGCGAAAGCCCTTTTTAATAGATATTAGTCTTGTACTCTTGTACTATGTAGCTATTCTGACTCAATTGTGGGGAGAAAGTCAAACAGAAGTAAAGTTTAGTAAAAGAGAAGCGCCTTTCGAAGCTTGGTTGACTGGATTTTGAAGCACAAGTTTGGCGGTATACAACCCATCTATACGGGGTTCGTCTAACCGTTTGACAGTCAATTTCTAAGGAAGAGCTGCTGAAAAAGTTTTGCAATAGTAAAGTAGACTGAGAATTTTGGGTTTTCTATAAGAGATTGAAACTAGTAGAGTTTGAAGAAGAGTGAACATGAAATGAGGTTTACACACGAGTTTACTTTTTTCATTCCATAAAGAGTAAGGTTCCGAGGTTTTCCTAGATCGAGAAGATTTGTTCCTCAGTGCTTTCTTAAGTAGCTGGCTTCCAAGTCGGGTATAGCTTTGAAAAGGTTAAAAGGTAAGCAGTCTAGTATGGGGATTCCTTTTTTGGCTAGTGTCTTTTATAGCCTTTGTTGTACTTTCTTACTCTTATAGTTAGTTATAGTTTGAAGTTATATTATTATACTTTATTAGATATTAAAAGATAGAGTTTCACAGATTGTATTAGATTGATTCTGTAGGCCCTGGCCGGTCTTCTCTCTTGTTAGCTTTTCTAGTTACACTTACACCTTGATTTGATGGGATCCCGGGTTGAATCTACTCTATAAAGTCTATAAAGCAATTCAAAACTCAAGAAGGATCTAAGAAAGAAAAAGTACGCTAAACAGGTCAAACAGGGAAAAAGCCACTATAATTATATAAAAAGTGGGCTCATTTGAATATGAATCCGTCTTACCTTTTTAAGAGCTTATCTTGATTGGAAATTTGAAAGTAGGAGAATGTAGGGTTTTCCTTAGTTCTGAGTTAGTTAGTGGGACCTTATTAAGAAGAAAGTCTAGAGATTTCCTAGTTTGATTCCGAGTCAGTGCTTAATTAGAACTCCCGGTCTTCTGTACTCCGTCTCTAGCTAAAGTAAAAGGACTCAATTTCAGAGAGTCAAAGTCAAATAGAATTGGGAGTGGAAGGCTCTAGGGTAAGTAAATAGAAGCACCTAGAAAATTTCCTTGGTTGACTTTTGAAACATAGGTTTGACGAGATACAATCCCTTTCCTTTTATATATAAGTCAGGGTTTCGGTCTAGCCGGTATTCTAGAAGTTTCTTTTGGAAACTTGTACGAATTTCTTAACAAAAGTACTCAGATAAGATTCTTAGGAAAGCGAAAGCTCGTAAAAGAGTATGGCAAATAAAGGCAAAAATTTTTAAGGATTTCAAAGAAAGTTCATTAACAGCGGGGAATTTCTTACTGAGTCCGGTTCGTTGGCAAGGTAGAGCCCACAATATATGTCAAGCTCTTAAGTTTGGTCTATCAAGTAAACAAAATTTGTACTAAAATTTAGTAAGAGGCAGTATACTAGTGAGAAAGAGTACCGGCCTGGCTCTCGTCAAAGAGGGGTTTCCTAACGGGTCCTAGAGGTTTCCTCAGTGGGCGATTTGGCTAGTAGATAGAGAGGCTTCAATCAAGGGGTTATCTAGTATCGAGATTTTCAATTAGCGGAGGTGCGCACAAGCTCTGGATGGGCTATTCAGGGGTACTTAGTTTAGGAAAGAGTGTTGGTTGCCAAGTCCCTAAATCTGGGACAGCTCAGGAGAGAAGGTACGGGGTTTCAGAGTACTTTAGTCAAAATGTAAGAGTTTTCTCGCTAGAGTCATCCTACTTTTTCAATTTCTTCGAGGTCGCTATACTAGTAAAAAGCGTTTGAGAGGTTTTGCTTATAAGGGCCGACTACTTTTTTCTTAAAAATGAGGTCTAATTTGAAGGCTCTCAAGAGAGGAATGCTCTTTTTTGACATGTTCAATTTCGACTACGGTAAAATCAATAAAGTGCATTTTAGCTAACAAAATGTATTCAGTTTTGTAAAAAGTAGTCCAGCTATACGGAAAAGTAATAAAAGTTGTAAGAAACTCTTCTCGAACAGGCCTTTTTGTATGTAGGTATTTATTATAGGGTAGGTTGGGAATTCCTCATTCTAAGGGGCAGCTTCTTTGGTCTTTTTGTCTAAAAGCCGGTTAACCAGGATCTCTCTTTTCTAAAGTAAGCAATTTCAATTTATACAATAAAATTTGTGGTAAATAGATCGAATAGGTAATAGGTACCCAAACAAAATTTGGGATTCTAGATCATCGCTTTGACGTGATTCCCTTTTATTTGTCTTTCCTTCCTGACTTCCTCTTTCTTTTTTACTTTTGTATTCGTTTTATTGGGGTTAGAGGAGAGAGGGGCTATAGGAAGTAGAGGGTAACCGGGGATTCCTGTTGTTGGTTGTTATTCCTATTCATAAGTTTTGTAAGATAGTCTTGTAGTGTAGGTAGTATATGATTATGATAGAGGGGTAGGACGTATCGGGCCTGACCGGCCTTTATTCTCTATTCTAAATTAGTGGGTAATGGAAATCAAGGGTTTCTAGTTTAAACTTCATGTTAATGGGAGATTTTGAGGAGAGTGACGCTATTCGTAATAGTAGGGAATAGTAGGAAACTCTAAAGAAACCTATTAGAATCCGGTTGGTAAAAAGGGGGCTCTCCCTTAAAAAATTTTTTAGGAGGGGCTTGTCTAACTTATTAGTAGTCTATCTCGAAAGTCAGCGTCGTTTTAGTAATCTTGTTCTATTGTCTGTCATAATTTTATTCATTACAATTTTAGGTAAACTAACTTTTTTGTTAGTCTATAATAACCCCGGTTACTTCCATTGGAAAAAAAACAAAAGAATGCAAGGATGCTTATTCAGTACTTTTCTCAAGCCTTCCTGGGGCAATCCCCTGAGAGTTTACAGAGTTTACAATTAATCGGCATTCCGATCAAAGCACCTTTCATACCTAAAGCCTTGTGGACATATATTACGTATAAGGATAAGTCCTAGTATCTAACAATATAAAGAAGAGGATTACGAAACTGAAAACTAAATACTACAAGTAAGAAAGATTTTGCATATACACACCCTAAATTTCTTAAGTCAAGTACAAAACGTGAATCCTAATTACTGACACAAGGGATTCCCTTAAATTTATATTAGGGGTTTTCACAGAACAGGATTCTCCCTTGAATTGAATAACAAACCAGGCAATCTTATTTCGAATATCTATAGTGATTAAAAAAATGGAATTTTTCTAGAGAGCATCCATATTAAGCATTCTGGTTTAACAAGCTTACAAAAAAGTAACATTCTACTTAAGGGAGTCCTTTTTATTTATAAAGGACTCTATATACCTTTTACCCTGCCCAAATCGGATATCTCTATTGCAAAAACAAAGGAAAAGTCATCCTCTATAACCTTGCCCTCTATCTAATTGAAAATCCCAGAGAGTGGGGACTCACCAGCTCCACTTACTTAATATACTGAAGGAATTCCTTAACTTGCTTAACCCGGTGCCTCTCCTACTAGAAAGACTGAAACAAAGGAACATACACTAAAACCCCTATACACCTACTCTCACTCAAACTTTTAAGAGGAGGAAACTCCAGGATCTTACACTTTGTATTCAGTCAAAGCTCATTTAAACCGTTTACGGATGAAACAAGAGAATACCAAACTATCTAGAAAGGCTTTCCCCTGCAGTTTCCATACTCAGTAAGGTGGTGCCCTATCCGACCCTGTTTACTATCCTTATCGACTTTCTTTCTTTAGAACTCTTTGGAAGATACAAAGTTCTAATCCCACAGCACTTCTAGGATTAGGTCAAACTAGCAAACCAATCTACTCTTCAGAACTGGCTTCATTAAGCAATCCCAGCTAACCCACGAACTCTATACCTATCTTTTACAGGAAAACGAATTACTTTCCAACAAAAGGGAAATTTCCATACCATAAAAACCTGGATAGCCTACTCAGTAAACTTGACTAGACTTTTGTTCGATTTAACACATTTAAGAATCTCCTTTAGAAAGCTGACAACACCAGGCAAACGCTCTACTTGAACCCTCTTACCTTACTCTACAAGAGGACCCTATTTTCTCTATAGTTAGGAAACCCCCTTAATTAGTCCGAAACTGGAAACCTACTCAACTGCAATTTCTGGAAGACACAGGATTTCACTCGCATTAAGAAAGGAAATGCTTTCAATAAAAACTCAGGAAAAGAAGACTCTTTCCTAAAGTTTGTACCTAGAATGTCAATTTTCTCTCGAGTTTAGGTACTCTGTTATTACCTATCTGCCCTAATTAGAACCCCTTTTTAGTTTCTTTTCAAGGACTCGCTTTATAGATTAGAATAGATTATAGACTTTATCTTTCTTAGTTTTAGAGGGACTACAGCAACGCTTGTTTTAGAAAGAATCCCGTTCATCTTAATAAGCGGGACGAGAAAAGCTATCCAAAGTGTCAGGAACTTCCCTGGTTTAGAATACACTAAGACAATTGCTACCTAATCCTATTCCTGTCTCCACACTCCTTTGTTCCCCAATCCTTTTACTACTTTTGCTAATCAAACTAAGAAAAAGACTAAGACTGAATTTCTAAGCTACTAACGAGACTTGCTTTATTGAGCTCTTTCTCAATTTGACAAGGAACTTCTCTTTCTTCGGATACAATAGTAAGAAGGATGCTTTGAATAGAAATTGGGGTCGACTTTGACGTTAGTAATGCAGGCTACTCTCTAAATAATAGAACAGAACAAAGAATCCTAGATCAAGCTACTTCTCGACGAGGGAAGACACCTTGTCGTTTAACCTTACAAGTCCTACTATAATCAGGACAATAGCACCTACCATAGCTACTAAGAAAATAAGACTAGAAAGCAAGAACCAGTCAAAATGAGGCTTAGATACTAAATAGCCTAAGGCTTCTAAATTAGTCCACCCGAGATTTTGACTAGCATAGAAACATTGAAAGAAATTTTTCCTTACCAGGAAGTAAGGTAATACTGAGGATGAGTCCTATAATTCCGCTGACTGGTAAATATCGCAAGACTTCCTCGTAAATCTTTGCATGAAACATCAAGACAACGAATAAGAAAAGTACAACTATAGCTCCTATGTAGACTACAAGGAAGATCATAGCAAAGAAGTCAATAAGACCCAACAAGAGTAAGAGTCCTGAAGTACTGCAAAAGACTAGAATGAAGAAGGGCATGTACTGGATTTTTAGCACGTACAACCGCGGAGACTAGGGCCAATATTGAGAAAACGGAACAAGAGACAAGTTCTTGCCTTATTGTTGAAATAAAACTCTCCAGCTGTGATCCTCGTGAATCCTCCTTTTTTGATAATGTTGTGCTGACCGACTCGAACCTGCGCACACTCAAAGGAGGAGTGCTCTACCAAAAAGAGGAACTTAGACAAGAAAAGCAATGATTCTATAGGAATTCACTGAAAGAAAGAAATGAATCTAGAAAGTAGAGACAGAGAAACTAGATCATTTTAGAACAAAATCATAAAATCTCAGTGATTCTTTCTTTTCATTCCTTTCAAAGAAGGGTTCAAAAGAGAAATTGCTATCTTTCTCAATTGAGTCATAATTCGAATTGGTATCCATTATGTTGAGCAGAACAGTCTATCCATTAGAAGAGTTTTCCTCTAGGATTGAGAAAGATGGTACATTCCAGTCCACTTTCTCTAAGCAAGAAGTTCCTCAAGTAGCTAGGAAAGTGTATGGAAATTTCTAGAATCAGAATCAGAGGTTCTGAAAGAAACAAAACAAGAAGGAGATAGAAATTAGTCACGGACTTCTTCTTAGAGTAAGGGATACATTCTTTCTTCATATAAGTGATTCTAATCATTCATTATCTAAGAAATTTCGTTCTACCGTTTAGTTTAGATTAGAAAAGAAAGAAACGAAACAAATAGAAACAAGAAAAATAGGAAGACAGGATTTCTATCTATATAAGTTCTTTCATGCTTGACTTTTGAGGGCTCGTGATTTGAACCCACGTGCACTGCCTCGAATGACAGGGTGCTCTAACCTCCCATCTCCTCTCTAAACAATCTAACAAAGAGCTTAGCGAAAACGAATAGACGGATGAGATATAGAAAGATTCCAATTCATTCTATCTAACTAAGCGATTCTTTCTTTCAGAACCTTCTGATTTGCAACTCTTGCTCTTATATAGATTAGCTTTTCTTTTAGCACTCGGAAAGGCCCTTTTTCTTTTTTCAAAAGTGTCTCCCTATATATACTATATATAATAAACCGCGCGCGAGTCAAGTAGAGAATCCCCTACCTTTTTTTAAGTTGGTATAGAAAAAGAGTAGCACTTTTGTCGAAAGATAAATCTTACCTACATTTTTTGATAAAAACAAATCTCAAACTCAGTAGTTACAGAGGGAAACCTAAAAATTTGAATGTTCAGAATTCGACTGCGGTCAAGCCCTAACCCCGAAGCAGTAGAATTTGTATCCAGTTTTTGAAAAAGCACGCTCGCTCTATATGAGAAACCTATAAAAGTCTATTTTAGCTTTAGAATCCAGACCCAAATTCCAGAAAAAGAAGTATCGCCCTACGCGGAAAATGAATATAAAAAATGTAAAATGTATCAAACTCTTCTCAAATAGGGAGTTAACAAAGAGTCGCTTATATAGACGAGATTTTGAATCAAAAGAGAGATTATACTCTTGAAAAGGAGAGTTCTTAGCCCTGGAATAGAGCTTTCTTAATTGTTCAATCAAAACTTTTTAGACTAGGGGCCCCTGGTTCAAGTCGAAAAAAAGACTATGCATTTCTTAATTTTCTTCTTTCATGTTTTAGATTCCTTTGTTTTAGTTCTGTATTAGGATTAGCAGTAGGATAGTCTACTAGACGATAGCTATGAGAAAGAAGTCTAATTAAGTAGATATAGAGTATTGTTGTTTGTTATTCATATAAGCTTACCTTCATAGGTAAAGGGTTCTAAGGTGCGAAGCCCTTTCTATTGTATTCGTTTCTTTTGTTAGTAGATGTCTTCCTCTACCATATGTAGTTTCTTAGTATGGAGGGTAGAGACCTAGTATGAGTAGTAGTACAACCTTCATGTTTAGGAGGGTAGTGTATATAATAGCGCATAGAGGGCACAAGAGAGAGATAGAGCACCAGCAACATTCTTCCTTCTTACTCTTACTTGTTGACTTTGTATTCTTTCTTTTAATTGACTTCTTAGCTTGGGCTAGATTCTGTACTTTTGTATTAGAGATCTGTACTAGACACTCAGTAGTAGCAGGAGCATTAGGAGACACCATAGCAAAAGAAAGAGTAAGAGACGTAGCTATACCAGGTCACTAGGATACAGGGGAGGCAGCAATAGACCTAAGTTCTTTGACTTCTTATTCTTCGGATTTATTATACTCTTTTCTTTCTTATTTGTTTTCATTGACTTGGATTCTTTATTCTTTGTATTATCTTCCCTAGGCTCTGTACTTTATATATTCTGTCTTAGTAGTAGGAAGAGGAAGGGGGCAAGAGAGGTAGACCAACCCCGTGAAGTAAAGGTCAAGCTAGCAGGTACGCAATGGATAGACGCCTAATCGGGGACCTTCTGTAGGTAGGTAAGATAGGAATTCCCGTTGCGTTGTGGTTACTTGAGTTATAGTAGTTCTTAAAGTGTCTCTTAGTTTTTCTAGTTGCATTAGTCTTCCTATTTCTTGTTATTCTAATATGGATTGTATATAGTATAGTCAATTTCAATTATAGAATGAATTCCCCAACGTGAAAGTTTAGAAAAATCTCTTTCTTTTAGAAAGCCACTACAACCGTAAGTTTAAGAAAAGGGAGCTACGTAAATGCTATTTCCAAGGATATAAAAAAGTCTCAAGTACCTATGGCCATGACATACAATATGGATGGCACACAAAGTGCGCAAAAGATAATAATAAAAAGAATTGACTGTAATAGGATAATACCTTCAACCCCAAGTGAAGCTCTTTGGATTTTCTCTAACGCTAAAACTGCCTAATGAACGCTTATGTTGGATCCTACGTACTAGGGTTTGAAACTTTTAAATAAAAATTCTTTTTTAGGTAAGTAAAGTTAAGGGTATTCCCCCAAAATTCAAAAGAATCTGTTATATTAAAGTCCTTCCAGCCATAGTTCAGAGCGAGCCTCTCTTTTTTTCTTGTCATCAGGTTGCTTTCTCTCAATCAAGATATAAGTCCGGTTCAGAATATTTAGAATCTCGGGTTCTTCCTCTACGAAAGTTTGCCTATAGATTTTTGAGCTTTTAGTTTTTACCGGTAAATATTCTCCTGACTTTTTAGTAAAAAAAGTAACTCCACGGGCTTACTTGGTAGATTTGTAAGATGCGCTTGGAAAAGACTTGATCAAGTATAGAATTTCATTAGAGTTTAATAGAAACTTAATTAGGCTTAACTTATATAATAGGGTTCTCGCAAGGGGGCTTCCTTATTAGAGCTATATATAAATAGTTTTGGGTTTAGATAAAAGGGTACTGAATCCCCTTGAATATATATATATAGATAGGCCGGCTTTTTTTTGTAGTGGAAAACTTCCCCATGGGTAAAAAACAGAATTTTAGTAATTAGATAACTTGCTTTTTTGATACCCTTTAACTTTAAAGCGACGGATTCGCCCTTCTCTTTCACAGAAAGTCAAGTACAAGGAATTGCTTTTTTGAGAAGTTTCAGCTCTATTTCTTTCTTAGACTCATTTAGTTATCCCGTATTCCCTTAGTGCATTTTTATTTCATTATATGAAATTCTCATTATAGCTGCTTGCTTTGTGAAAAGTTTTTCCGCCTAAGATTCATTAGTTACTTTCTCACCCACTAAGAAAAAAATCCTATGCTAGTTGCTTAGTCTAAAATATAAGAATATAAAGTTTGACAGGAAACCTTGAATAAAGATTTTTAGGTGTTAAGGCGCGTAAGAAAAATTCAGAAAGTTTGGCCCTGTTATAATATTTTCAAATTGAGAAGAACCTCTTTAGTAAGTAATGTGGCACTAGACTAGGAAATGGGGTAACCAGGTAAGCTGGTGGTAGCTTTTGTAGCTATGACAAATAGACCTTTATTGTATTGTTTTTTGTTTTTAATGTTTATGAGAGGTATATTTCCTCTTTGGGTTATGCCTTTATCGATTGAGAGGATACGAACCTTAGAAGTATAGGAGTCTCTCTGTTACTAGGCAGCTAGAGCAAAGGGAAGCAACAGGCATAACTATGCTTAACTAATAGGAGAAGGAAGAGCAAAGGGCAGTATAGGCCTAACTAACAGGACTAGACTAATAGAATAGGGGGTGCAAGTCTTTAGGGTAGGTAACCCGGGTTAGTAGGGAGACTCCTCTTTGGAAGTACTAAGGGGGAAGAGTGGGCAGAGCTCCATAGTATGGGGAGCCTATCAAAAAAGTTACGGGATATCAAAGTCAGGGCTTTAGAAAGTTTACAGGGAATTTCTTACTGAGTCTGTTCTGTAAAGTGCTCCTTAATGAAAGAAAAAGTGAGAAAGCAAAAGTAAGTAATAAAAAAATAGTAAAACAAACTCGTGTGTTGAAAGTATCCATAAATAGGCATTTCACTATATAACATGAAACTACCTCACTTCGTTTAAGACACTTTTTATTCATTTTAGATAGATATAGGGGTCTCCTTTTGTGTCATTTGAAACCGATCCTAAAAAAGGGGTCCGAGAACTTTGACCGCAGTCGGAATTTGAAAGTCAAAAGGGGTTTAGTCAGTTTCTTGTAATTAAGTAAGGAAGTTCTTTTTGTAAAGTCAAAATAGATGGATTTCTTTCTTTTATCTATACTATAGAATGCTTTGGGATTTTTATTAGAATTTGGAGTTACTCTACTTCTAGGTTCCGGTTAAAGAGGAGCTCTCATTCTAAAGTGAGTGATGGGTGGGTCAAGTCGAAGGGTTTATCAAGTCTCGATATTTTCAATTAGCATTTTTGGGGCCGGGTATCTTTAAGGAAATGTGGAATTCAGGGATACTGAGTTTAGGCTTTCAAGTCCCCAAGAATAAGAGAATCTAAATAGGGTACAGCTCTCAATCCGTAAGGTATTTAGTTTCCGAGCACTCTAATTCTAAAAAAGTATCCTGGCTATGGTGAAAACAAGAAAAATCTTGTCTAGCTATAGAAAGATCTTTCAGTTTTAGAAAAAGTAAGAAAAGTCTAAGAAATTCCTATAAAATAAAACCGCTTTAACACGAAACCCCCAGTTCTAGTTATAGTAATTCTTCTAAAGAAAGAATCCTCTCCTCCCTCCCCTTGACAAGTTACTTCCACTTCTTTGAGGGTTCAACAAAAGAAACTGGAACCTAAGGGGAGCCCCTTCAATTACTCAAATCAAAAGAACTTTTTAATATGAAGTTTTTTTCAGTACAAATTTTTTAAATTGACACACGGTTAGTACTACCTTGTTGTAGGTACAGTAAGTAATACGACTCCGGAGCCAAAAACAAAAAGGGGAATTTCACGGGGTTTATGAAAAAAGGAAAATCGCTAAAAACCCGGCTGCTACTACAGTACGTAAAACTTAAGAAAGAAGTTGAAATTCATATACCTGAGTGCTTATAGTGTAAGGAATCCCGGACTTGAAAAAGATAGGAATATAGTACCCACTTATAAATTACATCGGAAAAAATCCTGTCATAATTAGACTTTTACGAGAGTAACAGGGTCTAAGTTCAAAAAAGAGGAGAAGTGTAAAATAGAGAACCCCTATCTAATATATAAATATAAGTGGATTTTTCGCTTTACCCTACGAGTTTCTACTCCCGCAGTTTTCTTACACCACCTCCTTAATTAAGTCTAAATTACTTTTTTATATTAGTATCATCAAATTGAAATAAGTTTCAATACGTGGCTCAAAGGATTAAGGTTTTGTAATTCAACTTGCGAAGTTACTTAATTCAGTGTCTTTGGATATAAGGGGTTTCCTGTTTACCGAGGGGTTTGATCCCGGATAAAAAAGTCTTGGGGCTTGCCCTTGTTATAGAATCTCCTTGCTCTAAGTACTCCTTTTTGGGGTGCCTTTCATTTTCATGTTAGTTATTTAGCAATCCAAGTACTGTCTAATTCTGGAATTTGGGGAATTCTACTAAGTTGGGGTCTTATAAAAGCCTTTATTTGCTATACGCCGAATCTTTCTAAGGGTTTACTTGTGAGATTTCCGGTTATCTTGAAAAGAATAGAGTTTCCTTAGTTCTTATAGAGTAATAAAAAAGGCTTAGTCAAGCGACTTTGTACAAAGGGTTCTCGGGATTTTTACCAGATCGTATAAGGATCATTAGAATTAGATTTTTTCTTTCTGGGACGCTACTTTATTTATAGTTTGAAACACTTAAGATCTACTTTTTTATTTAGTTTTACTAACGGGGGTCAGACCCCTTACTTTAATGCTCTATCTCAATTTCAGGGTCGATAAAGGACCTTACTGCAAGCGAGAAGCCGTTTACATAACAAAAAAACGCCTTATAATATCTTTTTCTTTCCTCCAACTGGATAAAAAAAGAATTTTGTGCAATCCTAAGGTTTACGCTCTTTCACGCGCCTCTATTTATTTACAGTGCAGTTCCCTAAAAAGCGTTTTGGTTAAAATGAAGGGTTCAAAGTGCAATGTTTGCCAAGATTTTGCTCCGTGTTTAGGTACCTTACCTGCAAAAATCCGTTACTTACTCTTCTAAATTCCCTTGGGATACTAAGCTTAAACTTTGAGGAAAATAAGAAACGTTTTTTACGGGATTCTCCAAGGATACTTGAAACAAACGCATATTTTTCCGGGCTGCCCTTGAAATCTTGTTATCCCCAGGTGCTTTAACTGTCTGCAGTTCTGTAATCGACTAAGGATTATACCTGGTATACTTTCTAAATTTTTATTGTTCTGAGATAGTTATACTACACGTTGGCAGTTTTCTAAGAACTCAAGTTTTTTTAAAGTGTCTTATAATCTAATTAGAGGTAGGTAAAAGAACCTTTTTATAAAGCACTCGTAATAACCATAACAAGAGGGTGCTGACAAGTGTACTGGGTAAAATTCTTTTCAGGAACAAATAGGTTAAGTTTGACCTCAGGAGTTTTTCTGGGCCCTTTTTTTAAGAGTAGCTTCAATTCGTTTCTTTTTGCCTTGTGGGACGCGCTCCATAAGACTTCACCTTTTTTATTTCTGATCAAGGAGTTTATACCTTTATCGTCGGTATGATAGTAGTACCCTTTTGAGTTCCTTATTTTGGTTATAGCAAAAAAGAACCCTTACCAAAAGGATGCAAGTTGAAAAGCATTAACCTCGCCTCGATACAAAGTACTTCCGGATTGCTCTAGAAAAAGCTTCCTAAAGCTAAAAAAAGATTTTTTTAGCCTTGTTGTATAAGTTAAAGTCGCAAGTTTTCCGATATGGAGCATGTAAAATACCAAACGCGAAAAGAGTATAAGAGTCCCTTTAGGCTTAAAGCAAGACTAAGTCAAAAATTTTTTAAGGAGCAAACTTAAAGGAATTGTATTACCAAGGGGCTTTGCCACTAAAAAGTCAGGGTTCCGCTGGGGTTTTGTCCACAGCATGCTTAATTAGTTCCTGAGAATTCAGGATTCTTTCTAAGGAAAAGGGTTCCAAAATAAAATAGAGAAAACACTAGAGATTAAGGTAGGAAAGAGGTCTTTACTCATAATTTTGAACACCTTGTCAGTGCTTTTACCTTTCCGCAGTATTCACTTTTGCCTATATCCGTGTATAGATAAATCTAAGTTTATAAACTTATTCCACATCCTGAGACTGCCGTCAAAAAGGACTTGTTCAAGGAGTTTGATTTTTTAAGGTTTTCTAATAATGTATCTATTAAAAAGTTGAGTAAAAATTTTGGATCTTCCTTGGGTAAGAGGTACGGAAAGCCCCCTTAATTTAGTAAGTCTTTCCAAGACTTCTTCAAAATGGGTTAGAGACCACCTCTCTGTATAGTATAAAAGATAAAAGGAAGCGCCGATGAAAATTGCATGAAATTACAAGTTGAGTGTAGGCGTATAAATAGAAAGTATATGCTTTAGCTACTCGAGGTGCAAAAGGGAGTTTGAAATATTTAACTAGGGATTTTTTTAGTTTAGTAAAGAAAGCTTACGTCGGGGGTTGAAGTTGTACTTTTCGAAAAATAGGCAGGAATTCACTAATCTTGACATTTTGAAATGTAATTGAATTATATTATATATTAAAATAAGTTTGTAGGGGTTCCAAGTTACCAGACTAAAAGGAAAAGCACTGCACTAAATTTTACTGGAAAGCGTCCCCTTTCTAGCAAAATCCAACCGCCCCTTAAATTATTCTATCTTAAACTTAAAAAAGAAAAATTCCGCGGACCCCTAAACTAACCCTAGTCTTCAGTCTCTTAAACTCAGTGAAAAGGCCTTAATGAAACTACTACGAGAAGTACAAAGAGCCTTCAGTAACTCAAGAGTAAAGTCTTACTAAGGTTTTTCTAAATTTTTGTAACCCAGTGCTTCTTCATAAAAATAGGAGCTTTCCAAAAAAAGGAAAAGGCCTCTTGTGCTTTTTACTAGGATTTCATGACCGTAATTATCTATTAATTCTTAAGCAAAAGCTAGCAGTTTTTATATATATTATAACCCTCGAACGTAGAAGACTGAACTTCTTTCAATTTGTAAGTAAAGCCCACTCAAATATCGGCTTCTTTTTCTAAAAGAGGTGCTCTATGTCCACTTATATCCGGATTCAACTTCTTTTTACTATAGATGTACTCAAGAATCTCCCTAAGTTTCCACTCTCCGATAAACGCATAGCACAAGATAAATCTTGCCTTAAACAACTAATACATAAAAAGAAGACTCTATCTCTATATGATATGACACTAATTAGGATACAACAGGACAGGGAATACAAGTATACAGCTATCAAGAAGGCAGGTCTGCAAAGACTCCTATAAACCAAGGAAGAACGAGTCCTAATAAAACGGATTTTCGAGGGTCTGATTCTAGCTCTGAGGAAGGTTCTGAGCTGAGTAAGATCAAGACTTTACATTTGTAAGTCCTGCAGAGCATAGGTCAAGTATGGTTTTGGGTATTGTAATGTATAAGGTATAGCTCCTAAACAGGTATAGTTAGTAAGCTTAAGAACCAGGATTTTCTGAATATGAGTAATTTCAGGTCTGGTAGATCTTTCTTATGTCAGTTCTGGATCTACCTTCTTTTCAAAGTCTTCCGTTTTCAGGTTTTTCGAGCTTCTTTTTTTTAGTGAAAACTCTAATTAAAATAATGAGATTTTCTTTATCCTCGATCCTGGAATTTTTTATTGCTAGGTTGTCTACTTAGGAGCTTTCTAGTGGTTTCCTGGTAATTTCAATCTATTAGAAGGTTTAAGCTCAATAAATAGGGAAAGTCTGGGTCTGTTTATGAAAGGTATTTAAGACGAGAAGGGGCATTTAAGGTCAGGGTTTTCTTAGTTTTTTTTAGATTCAAATTTGAAGTTTTTATGTTTATGTTGGACCCATATTTTTGTAAGAGGTTATTCATTCTTCAGCAGCTTATTGAAACCGAAACCTGTTGCTGAAATTCCTGACTTTTCTAATGGTATATCAGGTTTAGCTTCTAGCTGTAGTTCTTGGCTTTGACTTGAGCTAATTCTTGACATTCCTAAATTTTCTTAAAGAATAAGGAGTAAATGAATTCCTTATATCTTGTGCCTTGTGCTAGAAAGCTTTTCATTGTGTATAGCTGGATAACATTGATTTGCTTTTTAGGATTCTTATCTTAGAGGATCCTGATAAATAAGTAACCTGATCCGTGGATAATATAAAAGGATTTCCTTAGGACTGAGATCTTCTTTTGCAACTTATTTTATTATATTAAATGTATTCGTCAAGCAAGAATAGGATTTCATTGTTCTAATGGGATTTCGGGTGTCACTAGAATCCTTACTTAAAAAGTTCCAGTCTTTTTATTAGAATGATATTGGGATAAAACAGCAAGTTCAAGATATTCCGATTAAGTGTATTGAATGTGGATAACATAAACCAGTGAATTCCTTCTTGAGGTAAATCCCTAGCTAAGAAGGGAATTCCCTTGCTGGAAACAGGCTTGCTACTAAATAGTGTAAATGGAACCAATGTTAATAGCAAAAAGAAAATCGCTAACTTAAATCAGAGTTTAGAATTTATAGGTAAAATGTAAATATTAGAAATTAGAAAACTATGTTAAGGGCTCAGCTCAAAAGTCTCTATAATCAAAGTAGGGGAAATACTGCATTGGGTTGTACAGCTTACAAAGTCTTCGGAACTAAAAAAAATCTCTATATCTAGATGGAATTCTTTCTTTGTCTTTCTTAAAATCAAAGTCTTTTTTGGGGATTTCTTTATCCACGAGTATGTTAAGTAAGTCATGAGTCTAAAGGCTTCAAAAGAACCCGTCTTAAAGTTTAGGTATTTGGGGTTTTTTGGTTTCAATAATTATAGATGAGTTCATTCTTGAATTTAGGTTCTAGATAGTTCATTTTTAGGGAATATAATAAAGAGTTAGTTTATAAGCTGAAGTCATTTGACTTTTGTATTTTATATTAGAGCCTGTTTTCGGTTCTAAGCTTAAGATTTTAAGGATTTTTGGATAATTAGGTTGTGTATTGATTTATTTGCTTTTAGTGCTCGCGCTTTGGAAATAGATAGATTAAGTTCAAGCGAATGCCCTTTTTTATGTTACGAAAGTTTCCAAGATAGGAATTTTCTTAGTAAAGGAAGTTTCAGAACAAGCTTGCATTTTGCTTCCCTTTCTTTCTATTTCTTTTGGTATCAAGTTCCTAGTTAAGATTTTTAAGGAATAGAGTAGAACTTGAAAGTCTTTTTTTTCTTATTCATATAATGTAAGGTTTATTTACTAAATAAGATTCTTTAAGCGTTAACCTCCTTCACAGAGTTGGGTAGAAAGATTCCTGTATATAGTATGAGGGTTTCTATCTTCCTTTCGAGAAGCTATAAAGAGCCAGAGGTCTTTATCCTTAAAAAAGAGTGAACCTCTTTACTACGTGAGTATCCTTTCCATTATTCCAGTATCTGTTTTAACAAATGGAATTGATGTCATGCTTTTGCTTTTAAGATTCTGTTGAATTTTTATTCCTTATTGAGTCTTTCTAGAAAATCTTTCTTGATGACTACTATATAGTACTTCTTTCTTTATAATGTAAATTTCTTAGTAGATAGGAAATGAAATGAATAAGGACTAAGAGAGAGTAGGAACTCGCAAGATAGACTGCTAAGTGTTTTACCGCAAGGAATTATAGAACACTTATTGCTTGAATTGATATTGCTTCTAACTTTATTTTAGCTTTTACAGGATACAAGTTTGACTCGAGAGTTCTGGACTTCTTTTCTTAGCTTGAGGTCAGTCCTTTTTCCTGTATAGCTTTAGACTTTTTCAGTTTAGGATAGAAAACTTTCTAATTGAATGAATTGTTATAGTTCAGTCTTATAGTCTAAGGGAATTCACTTAGATAAGAGGAAGATTAGCAAATCTTGTAAAGCAAGTATAGAAACTGACATGAAAGGTAACAAGAATTCTAAGAAATTGATGGCAATTCAAGCGGGTTCATTGAAAAAGGAATTCTTAGGCTTTGTTTGAATAATAGCAGTAAAAAAAACTTCAAAACCCTATTTAGATTATCTTTCCTCTTATTTTAGTCCATTGAGTCAAAACTTGTAATTAAAAAGTCAAAGTTCTTTGCTCAGTGTTATAGAGTATAAGATTTTTAGCTTCCTATGTTTGGGTTTACCTGAAATCCGGGTATTCTAGCTCTAATTTGAAGTGAAATCTCTTGTTTTCTTGCTTTGGCTACAGAGTGGGTATTCCACCTATATAAGGTTAGTAGAAAGCAAGGCCAGAGCTATACTTAATATTACCTTCATAACTAAGGACTTTTTCCCTTTCAAAACCTAGCTAGGCTTTTAAGGTAGAACTCAGATCCAGGAAAACTCCTGGGAAATGCCTTATCAACCAAGTTTAGACTTTCCTTTTTCTTCCTTAATAACTCAAACTTTACAGGTCTTGTCTCTTTATCCTATTAGTCTTATCAGTACCTAAACTCAACTTCTTACTACTTCCTTTCAAATGCAAACCCCGACTCAATTGTAGAGCATAACTTCTTTCTCTTTTTCCAAATTTCTCTTGTTATATTATAAAAAAACCTATGCATTATTGAATTTGAGAAAATGTTCTTTAATTCTTAGAACCTCCCAACCCTTTTCTTTTCTATTTAGTATACTTCCCTACTTGTAAATTTTATTAGAATTGCTTGGGACTGGCAACACAAAACATAAGGAAGTCAGACCAATAACAACAAAAAGCAAACTTTCACCTTACTTTGTCTTTATTTGTAAAAAAAAACACTTCCCTCAGAATACCCAGAAAAGGAATGCTCTTCTAACCCAAAACTTCTCCGGCAAGTGCCCTTTTATAAGCGCAAGACTAAGTTCTTTCTTACCAAATTGCTCACTTTAGTTAATGTTAATGACTCATTGTAAGGTATACGTGAATTTCATTTTGACTTATAGTAAGAAGGAAGATTCCTCCTTTAGTCTTTAGTTTAGTATGGGTATAAGGATTCCTTTCAGTATAGGGATTTCCAATGTTAAGTCAAACCCCCTTTCTCTTTTCTTGTTTTAGCTACTATAGTAGGACTCCTGCTGTATCGGATAGGGCAAAATACCATAGAATACCTTAAAAAGGAGATCCTAAACTGGATAATTGTCAAAGTGAATTCTATCCAATAAAGATAGGTCTACCTTAAAAATAGCAGAACCCTTTTGAATCTAAACGCAAGGAATCCAGTCTCATCTAAAATTTCTTGTTCAAATTTATATAATGTACACGCGGGGGTACCCCGGGCTATAAAAAAGAATCTTTGCTTAGAATGATAGTACTCCTAAATATAACACTACTCATTGGGGCGCTTCTTTCACAAAAAGATTCAAATTCAAGGGATTTTGAACTATCCGTATCCGAAGCTTTGAGTGCTCGTCTTGCTTGACTGGAAGACTTGAAAAAACCCGGGTAAACCCGAGAGAATCTAAGAGCCTGCAGCCCCCACAAAGTGGAGGTAAATCTATCTTTTTATGTAGGGGGCCTACCTATAGAGTATTCTATAATTCAAAAAAGCATTCCCCTAAGCTAAGTAAAATCAAAGAAAGCAAAGAACCTAGCTCAAAAAAGGAAAGGTTCTGAAAGAAAGAATCTAAAGCAACAAATTTGAGTTCATGAGTTGGTTACGCTGTCTCATCCTCTATTCCATTACTAAGACTCTAACTTCCTCCGCTATCGCTGCAGTCGGTAACATTCTTTCATCTTCCTATTAAGTTTGTTTACTCATTAACGATAAAGACATAAGGTGGAGATCT
>JAYMTL010000151.1:0-47234 GCA_036897445.1 Pelargonium tetragonum | reverse complement strand
TAACAGGGAATCTTGTTACTTTCTTACAAGGTTAGTTTTTCATTTAATAAGGAGTCAGATTCCAAGGTCTTTTCTTGGAAATGAGTCTAAACTGGACAGGTTCTCTAATTCATTGCAAATTTCTTTCCTTGAATTTGTGCATATGCCTAACTAACCTCTTCTTTTAGTAAGGCTCTAGAATCTCCTGCAGATTCGTAAGAGAAGAGATTGACTAGTTGGATTCTTAGGCTTAAGGGTACTCCTAGCATTCTGTACTCTAATTTCAATTAAGGGGACTAAGAAAGCTTCAACGAGATTTTGTATCGAAAGTCTTTACTGAAAGGTCTATTTACTCTTTTTCTTGTTGTTGATTTTAAGTTAAAGCGAAAACATTCTTTTATTTAAAAGTAAAGTAATAAAATAAGGAGTCTTTTTAATTAAAAGGGAAGGGGCCCCCCTATGTAGCTAAAAAAGGGTTTAAGTAGCTAAGTGTAAAAGGGTTTTCAGTTTATGAGAGGAGGAATTCCCCGATATGAGTATGAGTGAAAGTTAGAGGGTGTTTAGGAGCAAATGAAGAACGAAGGTAAGAAGTGGGTTTAGTTCTGGAGAAGGTGTGAAAGGAAGTCGTGGATACAAGAAGTAGGTCTGGTTCAGAATAAGGTCAGTCTGAAAGAGGTACGGGGGATTTGGGCGCGTAAACTGCAAAAAAAAAGGGATATTCTAGATAGCAATTTCAGGCATTATTTACTTTATTTAATTGGTATTCCTGCTTTCTTTAGCTTTATCGGTTGAAAATTTTCTTGCTTAAGTTTCTTGGTTTTCAATTCTAAAGTGCTCTGTGTAGTAGTACAAGTATAAGAATTCAAAGGTTATCTACTTAGTACCAAGAGTTTTCACAAATCGTAACGGGTTTTACCTGGCAGGGTTGGGGAGGTATGCACAAGCTCCTAATGAGATGTGTAAATACGGGATACGTAGTTTACGGGAATCAGATAGGTTGTTAAGTCCCTAAATCTGGTATAGCTCAGGAGAAAGGTATGTAGGTTCCAAGTACTCTATTGAATTTCATTTAGGTAAGTAAATAGGGGAAAAAGACGTCTATAGGTATGAAGAAGTGTATTATTCAAAGTCTGAAAGAGAGAGGTAAGAAAAGAAGTTGTTTCCCTTCCTACTCTTACTTCAGTTTATGAAACACGAAAAAGAAAAGGACTCGAACCGATTATAAAGCTCGGAATTAGTAAATTTATTAAACTTATAAGGGAGTTTCCGTTGTACTAGTTTTCATGCATATATATAACAAATTTAGAGGAGCTACTGTTTTATCGGACGCTATAAGGAAGAGAGAATTGTAGTTCTATCTGATTGTGTATAATGTTTGTTGAAAAGACCGGCCCTAGTATAGTTCTTAAGTAGCTTTGAAGCACCTCGTGGTCAACCCAATTTGTGAGAGTTAGAACATTTAATAGTACAATTTCTAGAGTTGAAATATGTAAGTTGGTTAGTGCTTTTCGTATTTTCTTTTTTCATTCTTGGGTGTATTTGTACAATTCTTGAATAAGGTAAAAGAGGGACCCCGAAGTAAGTAGGGGATCCATACGAGAGCCCACAGCAGCAAAATGAAACAAAAAGAATAACTAATACCAAATGAAGTAACGCTTGCAAACAAAAACACATGTGTATTACTTGTTAATTGACCATGAACTTGCATATTTTACTTTCTTTAGAGTGAGATGGGAATAGGTGCACTCGAGTCTATCATTAAGCAGCACTTTTGACTTTGGTTCGTGGTTGTTACCTGTATCATCTTTAGGTTTTTTCCAGTATGTAGATGTAGCTTATAATACATCTAATCTAATAGAACTTCCTAAAGCAAAGGAAGAGAAAGGCTGGTAATTAGATCCCCCACGGTATTAGTCTTATAGCTAATAGTAGTCTAGAGTTTTTTTAGGTGCAGTCCTGGAGAGGGGTTTGCCTAAAAAGAAGGTTCTAGTTCTAAACAAATTTAGCTGAGGCAAGTCTTTTATTCCTGAACCAGTTTCAAGCTGTAAATAGTTTAGTCTTACAAGGAAATATGAAAGGAGTCTCTTTTTTAGTCCTCTAAGGTTTTAAGCAAGTAAATAATAACTAAAGAAAGAGCTCTATTCCCCAAGATTTGTTTTCAAAAGAAGTCCTTTTTTAAAGAGTTCTAGCTGCTTGAGGATTTCGAGTAAGAAAGAAATAGAGACACACAGGATATAGCTAAGATGAACTAGATGATTGAGGGCTCCCCTATCTAATATAATTATGTCGGATCATTGCCTTTACCAAATCCGGAAAAACTTTAGCATTTCCTTGACTCTTTTTGTTACGAGGATTGGTTGGGTAATCCTATATAGAACATTCTGAAAATGGATAACACTAAAATTTATTAGCAAGATTTTTGTTGATAACTGGCTACTTCTTTTATATTCTTTTAAAATTCTTCCATCCGAGTTTTAGTATTAGTAGTAAATTATATGCTTTCCTACTTTATATAGCTCATAGTATATATACAAGTATATATACAATATAACTTGACTTTGTTCCTCTTTACCTAAATCTTTTTTTGTATCTCAAGTGTTTACTAACTTCATTTTCTCAGTAGAATTAAGAATCCTATTTTGATACAATTTGATACAATACATAAGAAAAAAAAGAGTAGTAAGAGTTTAATTGCTTGTCGTAGAGAGAAGATTTACCAAAATTCCAGACCTTTGTCCTAATATTCGTTACATAGGACTTGAATCCCTGTGTTGAGATCACTAGCCTTGCGAGGTTACCAATAACGAAAAACAAGAAGACTCAATTTATCATTTACTCATATCCATCTTGTAGAGAAGTTTGTCCTAGCCTTTTACGGAAAGAAGGAGCTCCTTTAGATTCAAAATATATAGCTGATCTATGGAACATTAGGCACTGAAAAAAAAGGTGCAAGAATTTCCTTCATTAGTTGGCCGGTGCTTAGGACTTGATTCAAGAATTTCATTAAGAAGCATTTTTCCAATTATTGTGATTCTGTATTTTACTATAACTTAGATCCTCCTTGAAGTAGACTTTGTGTGTATAAACTGCTTTTTTAATCAGGAGTTTGAATCCTCTAAATTTCCGCAAAATGACTTATATCTTATATAGAGTAGGACAAAAAGTTTAGTTTATAGGACTCCTTTCTTACTAGAGTGTTAACCTTATTAAGACCTACCTAAGTCAATTCGTTTACACACGTTCCTTTAGGCCCCTTTCTTTCTGCAAGGAATCCCTTTAGTAGTAAAAGTATAGGATCTAGTCAAGCATGCAGAATATAGACGTTGTTAATAATTCAACAATTTCATACCGAGCTCTCGTTTCTATAAGCTAGACATATGAGGTTCTACTTTGATGACTACGTTACTCAAATCCCTTTTCTCATATAAGGGTTTCCACAAAGAAATTTTTGACTTATTCAATCATTTTCTTGAAAAACCTTCTTAGTCAGGTTTTAGAGTACTAGAAGCTCTTTCTTTATTCTTATACTTAATATTTAATTGAAACTGGTGAATCCCTTTCCGATTTGGTAAAAGTTCATCTTATATATCCTATGTATATTCTGGAGAAAAGTAAGAATTTTATTAGTGAAGAAGGAGCTTTCGAAACATCTTTTTTTTTAGATACTTCAATATCCTTGCAAATAAGGATGAAATCGTTTCGTTAATTGACCGGGAAGTTTGACTCTAGGGCAAGTGCTGGCTGATGGATTTACATATTCTTTGATTTTTAAACTCTTTCTTGTGTGGAGGATAGCAGTTTCCTGAAAGTGTATGTATAGGACAGGCAGAATCCTCTATTCTTAGGCTGACTAAAGGAGTCAAATAGACTGTAAATAATATGGTTTAGAAAATCCTTATACTATAACGTGAACACGACTTGAACCTACGCTATCCTTATAAGATTAAGTGCTATGCTTTAACATAATACAACGGGTTTTTATACAGTACTGAATCTATGCCTAAAGCCTTTTTATCTAATTCTCGATAAGGGCTTCGCAAATAGAACTTTTTAGGGTAACGAAACGCTTTCTTTTTTTTTTGCTTTTTTAATATAATTAAAGGAAAGATTTTTTAGTTTGCACTTGAACTCGCAGGAGTCTTATAACGGGTATTCTTCATAGGTTAGAATGGTGAGTAACTTCAGAGGGCTCGCTAAAAAAAATCTCGTTGTTGTCGAGTTATTTATAAGTTTCTAAGGTCTTACACTAGTATCTGGTTTTTCTAATGTAAAGTTTTATAGATTCGAAAGCCTCCTATACAAAAGAAGGCTTTTGCTTTTTTTAGAGAAAAAAACTCAAAAAAAGAGTTTTTATACCTATTGTCTAATGGAAGAACTTGACTTTTTTGTACTACACTGCTATGTATATGTATCCAAATCTCAAAAGAAAATTGTTGTATCTAGTACTGGAGTTTCTTGTATTAGTGTATCCTCTGTAGGAGAGTCTTCTTATGAGAAAGCCCCTGTATTGATATTTATAGAGGTACGAAGTAAGCACAAAGTTCCTTAAGTATGTCTTCCTAGTTTTTATCCTATCGTTTTTCATAGGAGGAGATACCCCACCACCCCTATTCTTAAAAAAAAAAGATCTACTAGATGCAAAATAAAGGGAAACCTGGCTATACTTAGTTATAAAAACGCCCTACAAGCTTTTCGTACCCACCTTTTCAATACTTAATTAATAGTTTAAGAGCTTTCACGTATGGAGTTTTTCCTTTCATCTCAAGAATTTTCGGAGGCCTAATAAGTTATAAGTTTTTCATTCATAAAAAAGGGGTCCCTTACCGACTATCTGATAGAACCTGAATTTAGCCTAAAAACCTTACCGAAAGGAAATCCCCCTACAATTTCTTGCTCGTGAAGAAAAACTACAGTGTATTCGAGCTTACTAAAAGGCTGACTTTAGAAGTACTTTGCGAGGAAAGTTAGACAAGGCCTGAAAGCCCCTTTTGTGTAAATCTTAAGTTAGGGACAACCCTTTCTAAATTTAAGGAATGCCCCTCGAGTTAACCCGCTCTGAGTACCCTAGGAAAAGTCCTGGTATGTTATGTGTAGATAGTCTCTGGGGTTTACTTAATAAAAGTGTGAGAAACCGAATTTTTCATTCTATAGGAATTTCTTATATTATATACCCATTAAGAGTTCTGCAATGATAGCTAAGCATATTTTAAGCTAAAGGTTGCCTTTTTCTTTACTTATAAAAGAAAGTCTTGTGCCCCTTGTTATCTCACAAAGGTTATCTCTCTTTTTGGTGAGTAAACAAACTCTTAATCTTTCCTTTGTTACGCAGGGGGAGGCCCGTTTCCTTACTTGGAATTTGAAAGGGGCCTTTAAAAAATTTAAGTCAATATCCAAGTATATGCCGGTAGAGCTTTAACAGGACAGTTTAGAAATAGATAAAGAATTGAATAGGGTAATGTCAAGGAGTTTACTACTACTACAAAAGTTTATAGTCTCCCAAGCAATCCGGTTTTGTAATAGCTATTTGGTCTAAAACCCAACTTTTGTGAAGATTAAGGCTTTCTTTCCTCTAAGTTGTTATAAGTAAGCAGCCCTGACTCCCCGTAAATTCTTCTTTTAATTCTTTAAAATGCGTGTTTGCTCCTAGAGCTAGTTTAACTCGGTGTATGTTACATTTTTATTTAAATAGGTGCTTTTTAATGCCAGAATCTGGGTATGTAAAAGGAAAACACTCCGGGCTTTAGTGCGGAGGTCCCTTCTGAGGTTGAGTAAAAATGCACAGATTATCAATCTAAAAATTTGAGGTACTTATTATTGGAAATTGGAACAAAAACCCTTGATTATTATGCTGCGATATACCTACTAAGGGGACCGCTCCTTTTTTTTTTCTATCTTTTTTTCTTATTTCCTTGCTCTAGTAGATTCTAAAAGAGGGAATTTCTCTCTCACTCTAAAGTAATAAAGCAATTCAAAAGGTTATAGTCAAAGCCGGTGCTAAAGAGTTCTAATAACCGCCTAAAACTCAGTCTCGAAAGATAAAAATTCTAGATAGAAAAAGTCTTCTTATTTAAGCAAGCAAAGCTCGCCTTCTTTAAGGAATCTTGGTAACAGAGCCCGGTCTGTTTATAGACTTCGGACAGCCTTTCCGCTGCACTGACTGGGATTTCTAAAAAAAAAGTAAGCAAATAGAAAAGATCTAAGAAAATTGGCTGCTAAACAGGTCGAATAGGAGGAAACTTAGTATAGAAACTAAAGAGACTTTCTATTCTATTATAGGTATAAACCTCGGCATTGTTTTGTTTCATCTGTTGTAAACTTTTGCTTTGCCCGTCATTTATTATTGTCCCTCGAGCTTTGGGTTAGTCCTTTGCTTACTCGTTAACCGTTTCAATATCATTCTTTGCCTTTGCAGTTTCAAAGAAAAGTCAAATTCTATTTGATATAGCTACGAAAGTTCTTTTGACATTCGACTTGGGAAAGATATATCCTTCAAACTCCTTTTGACTCAAATAACAATTAACTCACCAACTCGGGCTTACTGTACACTGTCTTGTGGAAGCAGCTCACCTATCTAAATTCAAAGAATACCACAAACACTATCTAAAAGATCCATTTCTTTTCAGTTAGGGTACCAATTACGCTATTTTACTCTTCGAACCTTTTTAGCACCGGGTTTGACTTTAGAATTGCTGAATTCCTTTAGTTTAGATACTAGAATGAAAGTGGGCTTCTTATGAACCGACAGTTCCCTTCAAAGTCCAGGCTAGATAGAATTACACGCTCTCGTGCTATTCCTACTTATCTAAGAATCCTCTTTCTTGTCTTGCTAATCAAATCCCAGGTTATAAACAGAATATCAAAGAAGCATATCCTTTTCATGAAAGGCTTTCCTCCCAAAAGCTAAAAACCCAGTACTCATACTAAATTAGAAGAAATCCCAACCTATAAAGAAATGAATTGAATCAAGTTATTCCAACCGAATGAATAGCAACGGCTTCTACTCCCTAATAAACAGATAAGCCTGGAAAGAAGAAAACAAACCAGAAACCTAAAAAAGGAGGAACTGACATACATCCACTATAAGCAACTCCTCAACTCAAATCTAAGACTTCCAATCCAATCAAAACAAAAACAGGGAAGACATATCAATACAAACAATGCCCTGGTGCTGTCTAAAACACTCTTTAATCCTTTGTTGATATACCTTATTAGTGTGTGTCTTTTTTTTATCAAGCCCCTAAAGTAGAGCTTTGGATATACATGTAGGTTCCAAGTACTCTATTCGAAAGAAGGTAATGTAATTAAGAATTGTAGACGCTAGGTTAGATAATAGGTATTTAGCGGTAAATCCAGGGTTTGCCTGGTGTAAGAGGCTCCTTTTTATTACGTTTCACTATAGCTAGACTACTTTCAGAATTGACTTTATTATTGAATCCCCCCGGCTTTCTCTTTCTAAATCCCTATCTTGTGAAGCAGATAACATATCAAGGAGTCCCCTTTGAAAAGGAAAGCCAATTACCCAAAAAGCTCTATACCCGTCGTTTCCTTTTTAACCTTAAACCGAAGCACTTTCCAATAAAAAGCGTCTACTTTGAGTAGTTTTCTTCCTTTTCCGTATATAGTGATCCTAATTTTTCTAGAAAAGGAAGCCCGTCCTATAAAAAATGCTTTATACTTAGAACTCTTTCAACGAAATAGATACAAGGTAATGTAATTAAAAGGCTCTAATTCCATAAAAACTCTTACTATTGTTGACTTTCATTGATCCCCTTAACGCCAAACCTATCAATATACAAATTCCCGCTCTATATATAACAAAAGAAAGATTATCTAAATCTAAAAGAGTAAAATAAAGAATATAAGAAATAAGAAACCCAAACTAGATTCTAAAAGCTCTAAAAAGTAAGAACAACTTTTGAACCTTCTTAAAACTAGATTTAGCAAAGGAATAGACTTTCCTAAAGCCGAAGAGGGTTTACATATTCAACCAAACAAGACCAAAAAACACTAGCATTTAGCTGCTGTTTAGGACCCCCTACCTGTTTTGCGTCCTTTTTCTTGTATCTATTTTGAATTGCTTTGCTTTATTGCTTTTTTATAGAATAGAGATTCCCTCCTTGTTTATCTGCCCCTTAATTTAACATGTAAAGTCTTCTTCTGCCATATTCCTTGTTAACTTTAGGGTTTCCCCCTTCTTATTCTAACAGACCACCCCTGGATTCCTGGACAACCTATTGATCTTTCTCTATCAAACTTATTTGACATCCCGGTGCCTTATTCTATTACAGACATTTAAGAATTCCCTATAGCCCTATAAGAAAACTAACAGAAAGCGTTCTCTTTTTTAAAAACTGACTACGCTTTGTTAGCTAGAATCCGATTGATAAGGTTTCACCAGGGCTGCTTTTTTTGGAATGAAAGTCACGTCCTATAATAAAAAAGCAATTTTTTCTTTTCATTCATATAGGGTGAATAGTACTTTTCAAACTGGAAGCGGGTTCTATAAAAAAGGTTTGAAGGTTTTTGCCGCACTCAAATTGGAATAAGTTAAAAGCCCGGGTTCTCCTCTGCTGAATTTTAGGGCTCATTTTCTTGAAAAAAGCAGTCCAGCTATACGTCAAAGTGCTACCTTTTTCTATTTGCTTTAAAGACATCCCAATCAATAAGCGAGGCGGAAAAGCTAACAAAGGGAAACTTCTCTGTAAACTACTTCAAACCGAGAGCTCGATACTCTTTCTCTCTCCTTTTAATACAAGCTTCTCTTTGGAACTTGAAAGAACTAAGAAAAGTTCTACATCTATACCCTAAAAATAGGAAACCTAGAAAAGAGCTGCTGCATCGGATTCTGTTTACTTTTATTGATTTGACATATAGTTGGACTGCTTTTTTTAAGAGATCCACTTTGTTAGTTAAAAAAAAAAGAGTTCTTACTTTTCTGTATATAGCCTGACTACTTTTTTTTCTCAAATCCGAGATACCTATTCTATATAAAAAACCCGGGTTTCCCTTATGTGAGGCATCTATTCCGAGCCTTTTTTTGAATAAAAGCTCCGTTTTATATACATGGGAAAGTTCATTACGAGGTTTTGTAGAGAGATCAAAAACAAAAAGAGGAAAAAACTTTTTGTAAAACTTGTACTTTGTGACACTTTACAATCCAAAAAGATAGCAATTTTGGGAGGACCTATTCTAATCTAACAAAAGGAATTTCTGAGGTAAACCCGATTCTTACCTTCATTCTTGACTTGCTACTAAACCAACCTTTCAAACTTAGAGCTATACTGAAACTCTTTCTCACTAGTTTACTGTCAATATTTAGTACAAACTTCAAACCCCTAATCCGGAGAAGCCACTGGATAACCTGAAAAAGGACTTCCTTAAAAGAAAGAAAATCGATAAAAGCGTAAGAAATCTCTTTGAAATAGACGCCCTTATTGGAGTAGAAAAAGAGAAACCTTATGAACTGAGGATTGCTCTGCACGGAAAGGTAAGAAAATCCTATTTTAACTTAGGAATTGGTATCAAGTTTTTGTAAAAAGTAGGACAGATATACATGTCAATAAGAATGTACGAAATCCCTCCCTTTCTTTTACCGGGGCCTTATCAAACGAAGGCTGCAGGTTCAAAACAAGTGGGAGTTCCTATAAGACTGAGATTTTCTATGCTTCACTTTGTTACCTTTTCTTGTTCTTGGTATTTGGCGAATGGACCCCCTATATAAAGAAGTACACGCGCACAAGCTTCGCTGTCAAGATCTAATCACTTAGATAATGAAACTTTTTCTAAAGCGCTTAGATAAAGAGAACTCTAAGACTAAGACTCTCTCTGGTTTGATAGGCCAAGAGTCACTTCTAGAGATGTAGTGTTACAACATCGGTCTGGAAAAGTTATGGCCGCGGGTTCAAAGCGAATGAGCGAAAGACTCTAATCACTTAAGTAGAATACATTCAACATATTCCCGATTGCACTCCCTCATTCCCTTATACGAATTGCAAAAGTTCTCTAATGACTGCGCAGTGGCTGAATGTAAAATGAGGCGACGAAGTCGTGGGTTCGAAGCTCCTTTGAGGTGACCGCTAAAAAGAGTTCCTAGGCCTTGGAGAGCCTCTTTAACTAAAGAAAGATGGTAGCTTCTCAGTTTTTAGAGAACATGGATCCAGGAATTTTTCATTTGAAAGGGAAGTAGCATAGGAAAGTAAGCGAGGGAATCTAGGGGTAGCCTGGTAGGACTGTAGGAAATGAATAGATTAAATGAAAGTTAACAAGGAACTTTCTGGAATGAAATGAAAAAGAAGTGCCAGGATGCTTTGAGACCAAAAATGGGTTAAAAGAAGGCCTTAATTCGAACGGGATAGGAGGGGGGTCTTAAAACGGCACGAAAAATGGGTCAAATGTAAGGGAACTGCAAGTATGAGTATGAGCCAGCTTGCCAGAAAGAGGGTGCAAAGTTTAGCAACTGAAAAGAAAATGGAAAGGAAGTTTAGGTAGTTTTGTATTGACAAGACCCTTTCGAGCCCTTCTCTTTTTAGAAAGAGTTAGAGTTTACTAAGCTTGGGGGAGACCTTTCAAAGGGTTATTCTATAGTACTAAACTAAAGAGACAGGGCAGGAGTCTAAAAGTAACAATGCATCTCCTATATACTTTTTGTTCGGAGCTTTTTCAAAAAAGTATGTTCCCATTAAAGCTTTGGAGATTTAGGATACCTCGACCGGAAACTCTGTGTTAAACTTTTTACTGTGAGTCCTAAAAACTAGAGCAAATCACTTATATTAAGATCTGCCTCTCTCTCTGCTGCGGGCTCCTATCCTAGTGTGCAGATACTTGTGAACCCCCCCTTTATACCCTTTTTTAGAATTTCAGTTTATAATACTAAATTATATCCATACACAAGGAAAAAGAAAGGTAACCTCCTTAGGATAAATAGAAAGAGCCCTTTTTAGTTTAGACACGCGCTCTTAATTATACATTATACCGAGTCTGAGTAAAGTAAAGGGGATGGCAAACCCACCAAATTCTTCTGACCCAAATGGATATGACTTTTGCTAGAAAGAATGATAGCTAACTAAACTACTTCTTTAGGCACTAGACATCGAAAGAACTTTATCTTATCTGTACAAAAGGGAGTAAGAGGTTCCTCTTAACATAAAGAGAATGACAGGAAGTTCCTCTAACAACTTTGAGTTAAATACCAAAAAAGTCAGAATGATTTTGAATAGTCTTTTTAAAAGAACTTGGGTTTCCTAATTGATCTAGGCAAGTACAAAGAAAAACGAACAAGGAAGAACTAAGATAACCAGGATTCGAACCCTCGATTTACGGTCTTGAGCAGGTTAACGCATAACTCATTTAGAAAAGAGGGAGCATAAGCAGCAGATACTTTAGCTTTGAGCTTCTCGAGGCAAGGAGATGTTACAGACAGGGAGATTTTTAGAGGGTGTCTTCTATATAAGTGATTCTAATCTTGACTTTGTAAAAGCACTCTTAAAAAAGGAAAGTCTAAACTACAGGGAGTCTCTTAAATAAGGGTAAGCTGTCTTACTATTTATTCAGTACTCTGTAAGAATTCCTAAACAAGAAAAGATACAGAGAGTGAATACACACTAGATAGACTCGTTACGGGTAAGGAGCTCGAATAAGCCCAGGCTGGAAAAGGTCTCACTCTCCTAAGAAAGAGACAACCAATAAAGTTCTAGTTGTTCATAAGCAATACGGTAAGGTAGGGAAGGTAACAAAGTTAATTAAGTAGATAGCTGTCAGAGTGTCAGGTTCACTATCTATACCTTAAGATAAATAGTGCTTTCTTTTTCTTAACTCTTTATAAAAGAGGGGCATTTTGTAAGCTCTAGCTACTAAAAGTAATGAAAAGTATACTTAATAATTTGGATTGGAATAGTCGCGTCAAGGGTTTGAAGCTTCTGGGATTAGATTAAAGAGGGTTCGTGTGAGAGAGAAATTCAGTCTTTTCGTGCAAGAATTCCTTCAGAAAAGTCTTTTCTGAAGTACCAGTATGAAATTGAAATCCAATTCAAGATATAGTAAGACTCTAAAAAAAGGGCATAGGCTTGTTAAACTCAAATAATTTCACTTGGCAAGTCTATAGTTTGAGCTTCTACAACTTGGGATCCTATTAAACTAGACTTAAGATAAATAGTGCTCCCTTCTCTGCCCGGAACTAGTTGCTAATGCAAACTCCTCCTTAAAGAACAAGTCCTCAACGCTTCGAGTCAAACTAACTACCTCCTTAAGTTGCTATTTTGGTTAATTCCTAAGAATAAGTCAGTTAGGAAGAAGTCCACATTAGGTCAAGGTACTCTTACGGTTCTATCCCACTTGTCATTCAAATTTAACGAGTAGCTTCCCCTTATTTAGAATTTATAACCTAGGTTAGCGCGAATCAATGAGTGACAATAAAAAAAACTTTAGGCTTTGATATTTAGACTATATCCTCTTTCTTTTTACCTAAACTGGACTACCCATATAAAGTCAAAGTAGTAAAATTGACCCGCAAAAAACCCCAAAATCAACCTTCTAGAGTATCCTAAGAATTTTTATATGCACTTACTTGGTTTTTGCTTCTATTTTTTAATACCACAAAATTAGGTAGGTACATTCCCAATCTTTTACTTCATCAAGTAGGGTATCCAATCGAGATTAGAATAGTAATAGGATAAGTGGGGGATCCCAAGCATTATGTGTATATATAATTTCTTGCTTAGAAGAGATAAAAAGAAAGTTTAGGGAGTAAGACTACTCCAATATATAAGTTTTTAAAATCACATTTTTATAAGTAGAATGTCTCTAGATCTAGACGCTCCCAAAAGCCTCTAATACTAGAATTTGGTTTCCTCTTTCAATCTTTTTCACGGGAGACTCTGTATAATTCGTATCAAGAGTTTGTGTCCTTGTAGTGGCGAGGTAGTATATATAATCAAAGTTGAAACCTTCGCGGATTCGCCTATTAGGAAAGCCCTTTTAAAGTAAGGAAATTACTAAAGTTGCACAAGTTCCGAGACCGGGCCTTTTTGACAGGTAACATTATTTTAATTGCAATCTTTTTGTTTGATTCTTAATATACTTTTCAATATAAGACCCATCGCGTATCGATAAAAGGAAGGCCTCCTTTAAGAAACGAGTTAAGGCTAATTCATATATAATCTAATTTAGATAGAAAGAGAAAACTAGATGTGTAGAATAAAAGTAAAAAAGAGTACTTTAAAACCAAGGTTTTAACCTCTTCCTTGTTCTCTCTTGAGCAAAGCTTGCTATACTTAAAATTTAACATGATGGTATTTACACACGTAAACGCAACGAGATAACCCAAACCCAGTCGTCTATGAAGGATAATCTTGTGAATGAGAAATAAAAAAACTTTAGCCTGGGGAAAGATATAAAAAGATATTAGATAGAATTCGTCTAAATCTAAATAAAGATAAATAAAGTGATAAAGGGAACCCCCCCTAATGGGGATCTGAGACTTTAAATCTTAGTAAAGAAAAAAGGATTTGAATCTAGATCAAAAAACTACTTATTTGTTAGCGGTTGTTAGGTAAATTCTTAATCGTCAGTGTTCAACTAGTGAACTTTTTTGTCATAAGGATAACTCTACATAAACCCTATAAAAAACAAGATTTTTCACTCGTTTCAATTGAGTAGTAAGTACGGTATCTAAAAATCTGTAAGATGCACTTCCCACTGACAGACCTAGGCGTACCCCCGTGCCAAATCGTATTTGTAAGGAAACACTCTCGACTCGATAGGAAACTCTATATAGTCGTCTATATTAAGTTCTGTTTCCTTTTCTTACAAAACTGGAAGCTTTTTTATATTATATATCTTTCCATCTTACTTAACTAAAAGGGATCCTATTTACAGAGGTACTCATAGAGCAATTAGAGATGCCATGCTTGAATCTGATGTTAATATTACTGCAAGAAGCTTTGCTTTCACGATTACAAGTAATACAAACCCACATTTCCAATAGCGAGCGTACTCTAACCGGCCCGCGTAATAGGATCTAAAAAGTCAATCAAGGAATTCTAGAAAAAAGGATCCTTTTGTTTCTCTTATTAATTAAAACTGAGATTTTTCTAAAAGTTATGGAGATTGAAACCCTTGTGCTTTATGCCTTTCACGGACTCTTGTTACCAAGCAAGATGAAACTGATTTTTTTTCGTATAACTCCTTAAAAGGCTTCCCTACAGTCTTTATTACAAACATTTGGAAAGTTTAAGAGTATGCCGAACATCAAACCCTTCCACAAAAAGCCCTTCATCCTTAATATTATGGCTCGATATGACCACTAAAAGACTCAAACTAATCAAGAAGTTTTTAGCTTTGAGCATTATTCTAACGATTCCTTTTTTTTGATCACTTGTTTGGTTCCTAAACTTAGAGGGGTCTATAAACATGTAAAAACTTCTCGCAATACTCTGTTTATAGCGCTTATCAAAGAACTAAGGGAAGTTGGCCCTAGTAAAGTAGGATGCTTTTTTATAGTTAGCTCTGACTAACTGGAACTTCTTGGTATTTGCGGTATTATCTTATTCTCATAACTTTTTCGGAGTCAAGGTATATGAAAGTTAGATGCAAGGAGACTCGTTTGTTATGTGTTTAAAGAGTCTTGTTTTCACTCCAATGTACACAATAAGTTTAAGTTAAAGCGCATAGAATGCCCTTCTCTAAAGTATCCAATAAGAACTTACGACTCCTGAAAGCCTCCCTTATTAAAATAAAGAATGTACATTATGTATCAACTTAACTCGGATACCCTTTGGGGGAAGTTTCTTAGCTAGCAGAAATCCCTCTTTTTGGTTTTTGAAATGAAAAAAGGACTCGTATCAAAAAGACAATATTAAGCGGAATTCAATTGGTTTACTTTGTCGTTCGTTTTTACTATTCACCTTGGTAAATGTCACATAAGGTATTGTACACTATATAGGTAGGGGACTGAAAAAGCTCGGGTTCCCCTTAAAAAAAGATCCTATTCTTAGAGTGTCCCCGTAAAAGAAAAAGGAACCCTTGCTGGAAAATTTAGTAGTCGGTATCTTTATTACTTAGTAGTTTTAGGTAGTAGTCCATAAACGCGGATATTTTAAGAAACTTTCCATAGAATGCTAAATAGGAGAGACTCTTAAGGTTTTTTATAGCCAGCCAGAACAGGCTAAAGAAAGATCTAAATTTTCGAAAAGGGCGTCTCTAGAAGTATATCGAAGGCAAATCCGTACTTATTAATTTCATTTTAATAGTTAGAGCGCTCCTTTTAGGTAAGCAGGGTTTTTATCTCTATTAAAGGATCCTTTTCTTTTATCCTATAAAAATTTCTCTAGATTATTAGGTTTTAATAAGTCGGTAATTTTATAAATAAAAAGATGATAGATCCTTGGGTTTTTTTGTTTCCTTGTAAGTCTCTTTTGTTATAAAGCAAGAAAGCGCGTTCGTCGTAGAGTTTTGTATGAAATTGAAACCCTTGATAAGCCAGTCTCTGAAGTTTCCACGAATTCGGGTGTCCATAGGTTGTAATCCGTAAGTTCCTTGGGAATTTCGTAGTAAAAATTCCAGCATTAAGTTTTAACCGGATCTCCTGTAATTTTTTGTAATTTATATACTGGACAGAAAGAGCAGAGCTTTAGTCAGTCTCTTTACTTGCCCTAACTCCGCCAACTCGGAATAGTAAAAGATTCTAGGTTATTTATGTGCCTTGCAACCCAGTTAACACAGAACAAACAAGACTAAATCTAATCTAAGAAACGGAAAAAGATTAGGAATAAAAGAGAGGTTTTTTGGTCTTTTTTATAAATTTATAGAGAAACGATAAATGAAAAAGTTTAGAGTATCACAAGATTTTAAAGAACTCCTAAGACCTAAAAAAAAGACTTTTCTGGAAATAAGTCATATTACACGCTCTTCATATCCACTTAGTAGGAACTATCCAAAGGGCTACTCAGTAGGCTAAAAGAACCCCTAGCATATCTGTCATTTTGTGTTCAAAACTTAATGTCGATAACCTCTTCGCCTCAAATACTAATTCATTAGAAAAAGACTCTTTTCCGCTATGAAAAGACCAACTACGAATTGCCCAAAACCCTCTTTACCTCACTAGGGCAGTAAACCTTTAGGAAGACTTGTGAATAAAGCCTCTCTAGTTGAAAACTTAAATTTATCCCGGATTTTCCAATATCTTAAATGAAACGGGTTGTCCGGTAAGGAAGACTAAGACCTAATCGTAGGAAGCTAATATTCTTACGGGGACCTAAAAAGAGCCTTATAAAACTCTTATTTGAGATTTGAGTATCTAAGGTTTGGTTGGAAAGAAGTCGCCGCTATGTGCAGTGCTTCTTTTCTTGTCTTTTATTGGCATAGCCCTTAATTCCTAAGGTAATCCTAACCAAGTCACCAAAAATGAAAGATATAGGACATTCTTGATGTACAATCCATACCAAATTGTTGTACTTACTTTTTTTGTAGTTAATAACCCCGGGTTAAGGGCCTCTTTTTAGGAAAGATCTTTCTTTTCTTACAATAGGTAAAAAGTTTTCTCTTACTTTTTGTAAAGCGCCTTTTTATTTATGTTATGCCTTTTCTGGTTACGCTATTGGAAGGACTAAGGATACTTTGAAAGGATTTTTTCAATTCCTCACTCGACTCAAGAGCAAAAATCCTTAGATGTACTAGCACTTGATTCTATTTCTATTTAGTATTTAAAAGCTAAAAGACTGACCTCAAAATTTAGGATATATCCAGGATAAGCACAGGCCTTACTTGGGATCTCAACCCGTATCATTTATACGAATTGTATATACCAAAAAATTTTCTTGATATACAGCAAGAAGCTGGCTTTACTTTTTTTTTTATGTAAAAAAGTACACTAGTTATGAAAAACTGGATGTGTACAACCTATAATCCAGACTTTTTTATTTCAAGGGGTACTCTAGTAGATTTTATTCGCTGCAGTCGAAACGATAAGGATCATACAACCGAATTTGTTGTAAAGTAAACAGCAGCGCTAAAGCTAGAATTTTTTATATTTAGAAGTTCTTATTGATCGTCTCCTACAGGGTTTTACCAGAAAACCCCTAAACTTCATTTTGTTTATAAACCTCTGTACTTTGTATAAGACAAGCATTCCCGTAAAATGAGTTTTTTATAATAAAGTAATCTTTTACTATTCACGAAAGGAATTCACAATTTGTTTGGGTCCCCCCTTTTTTAAGAAATTCTAAAATCTAGAATAACCAGTTTGTACTCTATAGTTATAATGAAGTCCTCGTAAATTGACTTACATATAGCCTTAAGAAGCCTTCTAAAATTCACCAATTAAGAACACCAAGTCGAATAAAAGTAAGCTTTACTAAAATTTAGAGGGAAAGCTTTTGCGGCTGTCAATATCAATACTCGACTATGCAACTACCTATACGTAAGAGAAAGTAACTCCCTAACTCTTTTGCAATCTGCTTAAAAAAGAAAATCACCCTTTGATATTTGATGATATTTGATCTAAGTAACTTATAAAGAAATGAAATAAAACGAATGGAATATGATACTAAGTTGATGCTTGAATCTAGTACATACAACCGCAAAAAGGGTAAGACATTCTTTATTAAAGGAACGGCAGGTCGGGGGCTATAACAAAGCTACCCCTTCACTTATTAGAGTTAGAGAGAACGAAGTAGCAAAAAGAGGTAAGGCAGAAGCACTCCCCCTTTATTCTGAAACTACTTGACTTAGGAACTAGAAAAAAATCTGTCTGAGGTGTCTGAACTCTTCTTCTTTGACTTCGTACTCTTTTTTGAGTTCTTGTACTCTTCTTCCATAGACCCGGATTATGTACTCTTTGCTGTTTGGGATTCTGTATCCTTGTTTCCTATATTGTTTGAGCTATATCCTACACCTCTGTTTAGTAGACTCAGTAGCAGTAGCAGAGAAGTGCGAGTAGTATGAACAGAAGGAGGCATAGTAGCTAGAGAGAAAGAGGTAACAGGCATAGCTAGACTTAACCAAATAGGAGGAGGAAGAGCGAGGGACAGTACAGGTAAAGAGATATAGGCCTACTAGACTGTGATAGGGATGCGGGCAAGCTAATTATTGTCTTAGTTGTAGCTATTATATTAGTATGTTAGTAGTTGTTCTTTCAAGGTTTCCTCAATGTCTTATTTGTTTATCAGTATGGAGGGTATGTACCTTAACTTTAGAAGAATGGATCCACCGACTGCAGCAGCGCGGAGGAAGGTCGCTATAGTATATGAGTTGAATCGGGATAACACATTATATAGCGCTACCATCTTTCTTACCCTTCTTTTTCATTCCTATTTCTTTTATATAGTTTGAATTTGCTTACTTTTACTCGGTTTTAGTTTAGATTCTGACTTGCTCTTTGCTTTGATCGGATTTTAAGAAGAGGTAGGAACAGGAAACTTATCAGAAGCATAAGAGGGAAACGCTCTAACAGTCTTAGTAGTAGCTAGACTCTTATAGGGGGTGCAGAGGATAGAGCTTATTGCAGCTAATGTATTGGTATGTCTTATATATAGCTATTATCTTACTTATATTGCTGGGTATAGGATTTAGTTAATTAGTGCCTTATACTTTTATGGGAGGTACTCTTGTTGTAGTTATGAGAGATGTAGCTATAAGAAGATATTCATAGATGTAGTATCTTAGTTATTAAGTAGTGCTTATAGTTGTAGTAAAGTAAGTAGAGATGTTTTTTAGGGCTTTCGCACCTTAATATATTCAAGTTCTTTGCTTTTAGGGGGTATCCCTCGAGTTTGAAATGTACTATTTATGAGATGATATATAATATTAACAGTAAGAGGATTTATTATAAACTAAGACTAGGTAGGACATATAACTAACAACCCCTTAGCTAAGCCTCCAGTTTCAAAGCTTACGCACAAGGAGGCTTCCTTTTCTTGTTATTGGTTTCTTTTTCTATTTAGCTATAACGATATGCTTTAGTTGTGTTTCTAGTGGTTAGAGCACTGGTTGTTGGTACTATAATTCAGGGGTTCAAGTCCTGCCAGTGTATAGAAAAAGGAGTTCCTATTCTCTTTTTGTTCAGAGCTATAAATAAACTAAACTCACTGAATAAGAAGCAAATTAGAGAGTTTTAGGTGTTAAGAGTGTGAGATCTGGGTATGAAACAAGTCAATAAAAGAGGTATTGTAAATAAGAAAGCTAGAGAAAAAGAAGAAGATAAGGTATGAATGTCTTATATAGGATACTACTTGCACGTCCCTTCCTCCGTTATACTGAGGAATTTGTCCTTTTCAAAGTAATACAATAACTGCATATTAAGGGGACTTGAACCTAAGATTTCTTTACTTAGGAATCCTTTTCGGGTTAGCCAGTTTTTTTCTATTCTATAGGTTTTGAATTTCTCCGGGACTAAGAAATTATAAAAAGCTGAAAGCCCAGAGTCTTTCTTATTAAAACACACGTGTTCTCTATTATTCAAAACGAGTACCTTGAATAGTGCCGAAAGCTAATTGTCAAAGTGAAAAAAGTCTCTCTTCTATTAAGAGTTACTACAAAAGATTCTTTCTTAGACATCAGTAAAGACTTTTGCTAAAATGTAACTAAATGTCTTTTTTTTATTTCGAGTTATGAAATGAGTAAAAGCCTTAAAAATTAGGAATAATAGGAATTACCTAAATTTAGGATATCCCCAAGTAAGGAACCCTTTCATTTAGTAACGAGGTTTTCTAGGACTGTCAAAAGCTAAGGAAATAGTTAAGAAAAGCTTTCAATTTTATTGTTACTCGTCTGAGTTTTCCTTTCACTCTTGAGTAATTGAACAAAAGAACTTTTGAGTTCGGTTAAATCAAACAACCGGAGCTCTAACGCAAGACTTCTACTTAAAAAGCCCTTTGTTTAGTAGTAGAAATCGCTTTTAATAAACTAACCTCTGAATTCAACCTGTTGTATAAGCTTTATGGTTTACACCTTAACTTAATAAGCTAGATACTTAAGCGACCCGGTCTATACTTAGGGATACGTGGCTCAAAAATTTCTTACTTCACCAGGTAGAGCACTAGAATTCTGCTTATTTTCGCGGGTTCAAATACAAAATTTTGTTATGTATAGACTCTTCGCCTTAGGCACACTCGATAAGCATAGGGTACCCCTTCGTATTTCTAGCATGGGGTATAAAAGCATAATTTTTAGGTACCTCCCACTTAGCGTAGCTGCTCTTTTCTAAAGATTCTTAATTCAAGCATCAAACTGGAGTCTACAAAAATGAACTAAACCCCTTTTACAGATCCAACAAATCCGATATATAGGAACTAACCCGGGTCAGTTATATCCTTTCTAAAATACCGAGTGGTTTGCCTGGCTCCTAAATGTGAAAGCCATAAACAACTTGTGAAAATTTAGCCTCGTCGGTTTTTGGGATTCACTTTTATATTATATAGGGTTTAGTAGCTTACGAAAAGGCGATTCCATATAAAAATCCGGATACTCTAGCATATTTTTAGGATAAAAGAGATTTAGGTTAACCAGAATAGTGGACTCCCTCATTACAAGATTTGTCCATTACCTTGTTTAGTGAAAATTTGAGTTAAGGGAAGTTGAAGAGTCTTTATATAATCATGTTTTTTTATTCTCGAGCTTGACTAACCACCCTATTTATATATTCGAGGCCTTGCCGGTTTTATAAGTATAAGGAAGAATTGACTCAGTTCAGTATTAAATTAGCCAGCTTATTCCATTCAGTACTATACGAAAAACGAAGTCCTTTTAAGAAAGGTTTTTATTTTAGTATTCTATCTATTCTATACGGACCGCTAAAACCCTTTTGCCTACTTCTCTAAATGCTCGGACGGAATATACAACTCTATAACAACTCCTTGACGAAAAGGGCCCTTCCCTTACCAACAAGTCAAAAACTCTTGTGTTATTCTACTTATTACGCTTAATATATTATATATTCAAAAAGTTTTTTCAAGTATATAGCAGTAGTGCTTTTTAAAGAGTGGCTCACTCAAGTAGAATTCGTTATACAGTAAAATAAGTTGAAGTTGTAGTGCAGTCCTATAAGGGTATCGTCATAGTGTTATACTAAAAAAAGGTCATAACGTGGTTTATAAAGATTCCTTACCAGAAAAACCTAAAGCGCGGCTAGGTAGTTACAGTTTCTTAAGTTTTTTGCTTATCCCTTTATCTTCGATACCTATAACTACAGCATACACTCAACTAGGGACCCACGCTCTATAAAAACAAGTACTTCGCTTTCACGAATTAAAAAGATCCCAGCTCCCGGTTTCCTATTTTCCTGTGTAAATAAAATCCATACTGTCGAGGCTTCTTAAAGTTAAGAACTCAATCAAGCAATTCCCATTAGATAGAATTCTCCCCGGCTATAAGATCTAAATGCCCGCTAAATTTGTTTATTTCATACCATAAAGAAGTGATATCAAGAAGTTGTTTATCAAAAGGAGCAGATAGATCTTACAAAGCCTCCATAAAGGGCTACAAGTTAAAACTTTTTAGGATAAGAAGGCCCCTCTTGTGTTTTCTTAAGCTGTGGTTAAATATAAAGAAAGCTTTAGAAACATTTTTGACTAATTAGTTAAATGCGCAACAACGGAACCTTTTAGATTAGTTAGTTCCTCTTTAATTAGATTGAATTAAAGACTGAGTTTTCTAGACTAGAATAGAATGTAGAATGTTGGCTCACGGTTTAGTAAGTTTTATTCGCAAAATGTCTTTCGTCAAAGGGAGCAAACTTCCCAATTTCAAAACCTTTAGGTTATCGCATAAATCTAGCGTAATTAAAGGAGTCCCGTTTTCAGGATTGTTGAAATGAAATAAAAAAGGGGTCGCTAATAAAAAAGAATAGTACTGGGGCGACGTAATATAAGCTAAATATAGGAAAAACTCAAATGTAGAATAATTCTTACTCGGTATCTTCCTAATCCTTTTCTTTGACTTCATTGTTTTCTTACTTGCTTTATTCTTGTAGCCTACTGTCTTCTTCTTTTTTCGTTTTCTATTTGTTACTGACTTCTGCACTCTCTTAGTAGGGAGGAGCAAGAGGGGGAGCTTTCACTAGGCTAGTAATTAAGGCAGGTACTTTCATTCTAGGAATAGGGTTTCTCTAGTTTCAACCTGACGGGGATTTGGATTAAAAAAAGTTTGCTTTCTTGGATTTTAGTAAGATTAGTCTAAATTGAAAATACGGATTTCCCGGGTTTACCTATTCAGTTTGGGATTTGAACTGACTGTCTTTGTATATTCTGGTTATTCCGTCTCAACAGTTCTAATTCTAAAGTAAGTTTTCGGTATAGCGCTAAGTTTGAAAGGTAGATAGGGGCTACTTGATTTGCTGGGATTGTATTGAGTCTATTCTGACTAAAAATGAAAAGAGGGGTAGAGCTTCCCTGGGTTACCTAAAACTAAAAGAAGTGGGATTAGGCCCTTTTGAGTTACTTTATTTGAATCTGACCATTCCGTTGAGTTCTAAAGAAAGTTGTGAAGTTTTTATTAATTAATAGAAAGAAAGTCAAACCTAGGTAAGTAAATACGATAAAGCGAAAGCCTGTATTTTACAATGAAGGGAATAAAGGGTTTAGAAATTTCATTGGGTAGTGTAAAGAGCCGAGGGGAGGAAAGGTTAGCTCCAAAAAGCCTTTAATAGAATGTAAAGCACTGGGTAGGCCTTTTTTAGATTGAGGTAAAATGATATAATTTCAATTATTATAAAGTTATAGAAAAGGAATGCGTATAGGAAGTAGTCTAGCTGTCAGTAAGCAGGGATCGATGAAAGTCACTGAGGTTTGATAGGATTGGTAGAGTATTTAGTGTTACTTTTCTGCTCAGTCTGCTGGCTAAAGGAACCGGTTTCGGTAAAGAAACTGGGTAGGCCCGGGTAAGGGAAGATTAAAGATAAAGAAGCCAGCCTCTCAGTAAAAGGGGTTTGTACTAATTAATAAAGAGTTCGGAGATAGTTCTAACTCCGAGGGTTTTTTGAGAGGTTCTACTACACCAGATAGATTGTTGATAAGTCTAGTGCCTTTTCTTAATCCGAGTCAATATATTACAAGTGAAAGTTTTTTTAGGAAGTTTTCTATATATAGAATTGAAAGGGATTTTCAGTCTAGATAATTCTTAGCAAAAGTCAATTTTGGGGTATGGAAGGTCTTCCGAAGTTAAAGGGTAAAATCAAGTAGAAGGGGAATGACTCTAGGGCAAATAGAAGCACCTATTGAAGCTTTTTCATGAAGTTGGCTGGAGTCCCTTTTTGAGGTATAGGTTTTACGGAATACAATTTATATAAGTCGGGGGCTCGTCTAGCCGGTTATTTAGAAAGGAAATGAGAAGTCTAAGTTGATAATAAAATACAGGGATAGGTTTCTTTCTGGTTTTACCTATAATATAAAGTGGTTCCGGGTTGAAGCTTAGAATCTTGAGTTACATTGAATAGATTCCGTTGAAATAGTTCCTGTTCTAAATTCTATAGTCGTGAAGTAGGGTTCAGGTCAAAGTGCTGTCTAGTATTGAGCAATTAGCAGGCACAAGCTATTAATTAGGCGTGGAATTGGGGATACTTAGTTTAGATAAGAGTAGATGTGAAGCCCTTAATTTATGGTATAGCTCTGGAGAATGGGGTTAGAATACTCCTAATTCAAAGAAGGTGCTATGGAATTAGAGCCAGCGGCGGGACTCGAGGAGCGTGTTAAGCTCGATAAAGAGAAATATGAAAGTTTACAGAACAGAGGCCTCTCAGCGGCGTCTTACTTTAGGGAAGAATGGGCTCTTACTTTAGGGAAGAATGGTATAGTTTCTAAGATAGGTGATAAGAGTCCCTGAAGGAGGTTCTCGGTTTCAAGAAAAGTATTAAGACGGAAGCTGTCAGGTAAAAGGTCGATTCGCGTAAAGGCTATCCGGGATAGGGAGTAAAACCTAGGTAACAACCTCAAACTTTTGTAAGGTTTCTAGAAGGATCTCTTTTTTTTAGTAGGATATCACTAAGATACTGAGTATTGGAAAGCAGTAGGCTGCTGACAGAGGGTCTTTCAAATAAGACATTCTTTAACAAGGTGAAGGAGGATAGGTAGGACCCTAATTGGTGATATTTGACACCCTAAAGCTTATGTATAGTAACTTTTAGTAGGATTCTATTTGATTTGAGTTAGTTGGGGTATATACGTCCCTCTTTTTTAATTTAAAACCAAATTTCAACTCCAAGACAAGAGAATTCTCAAGAGTAGGGACACCGCATTTAGACAAATTTACTCATTTACTTTACGTCAAGGGTCCGCTATGCCCAAAAAACCCTAGCTAGGGAGTTCCGCATATATTCCGAACTTATATATAAAAGATATAAAATCATTCTTCCTAATAACCCTGTTTTCTTATGTAAACAGATAGCAAAAATTAGGAATTACAAATTCTTTAGTCTTTTTCCTACTAGGGTAGAACTGGGGGCAAAGCTTAAATAAGAACTCCCTACTATCGAAAACTTTACTATGTTTTTGTTATAGATAAGACGGGAACTCCCTTGTAATCCCGACCCGGCCTGAGCAGATAGACGTAAGAAACCAATTTCTTCTTTATTGAATAGAGTATACTAATAATAAGCGCTTTTTATATGATATGACCCGGAAATTTGAAGCGGAGCTCAGAAGACTTATAAACTTCTTTAACTAAGTTGCAAAGCCCGTAAATAGGAGTTGTATTAAGGAAACGGGATCAGCACCCTATATATCTCATACTACTAAGAAGCCCCTTTTATAGGATCGCCTATCGCTGCATAGAAATTAGATTGACTTTACAGCACGGAATATATAATTTGTAAAGGCATAGAATCCCTTATTGAGGTGCCTTTTAATCTTTTCGATGATACATAAAAAATTTTATGTTCCTTTAGCTTACTGCTTGTAGGTATACTAACACTTTAAGAAATTATATCCGCGCCCGTCTTTGCCTTGAGGTTCCCCGGTATCTCTAAAAACCGAGTCGTAAGAAACACCCCCACCACCCTTTGAGAGCTTCACGTAGGGTTAGATTTATACTTATCAAAATCAACTCCAGTCACTTTTTTTACAGCATCTGGAGAACCCTATTTTGTTTCCATAACCAGAGTCCTAGAAATTCTTAGTCAGATAATAGAATATACAAGAATACGGCGCTAAAAAAGAGGAATATCTAGATACAAATTCCTATAGCATATGTAACTTCAGTAAATTCGAGAAACGTACAAAAACTCATACACAAAGCAGCATTAACGAAATGTTTTAGCGCGTGGACATAGCCTTGTAATAGTTTTTTTAATCCTGCATTGAAATCATCACAAGAATTCTTCCAGGGTTCAAAACTGTGATAATATTCAGTCGTTTATGTTAACCGGATCCCCTGCACTTGGATAAACCTTTTCATCTTTCCATGAGTACCATTGAAATTCAAATTAGAAGCTGTAGTCCCGAAAGTTTCAAACGGAAGAAATTGACTATATAGTAATCAAACCAATTTCTAATTCTAAAGCGTTGTACCGAGCATCCCGTGGAAAGGGGTTTTTCTCTCTGCAAACAAAAAGTGGTGCTTCCTTAGTCTTAGTTCCAGCTCTAGAAAAGCTATACCTGCTTTGTAGCTTTGCATTCATTATTGAAGAGCAGCCTACCCGCATGTTATGTTAAGGATCTGGTATTTGAACCTTTTCAATCTTTTCAAATTAGTGGGCTTTTTGTTTTTCAGCAGCTTGTCTTTATAATACAGAGACTTTTTAGACACAGAAGAATTTCTACGATTTCCATCTAAGTGATTTGAATATTGACTTTCCCTTGTATTAAGGCGTCACTCTTATAGTATAGATCATACCAATTTTACAAAACTGTTACAAAAGCAAGACTCCATCAAGAAGTTACAAGGGCTTTAGGATTCCGGATATATACACTTAGTAGAGCTTCCCTGACAAACCACAAAGTGAAAAACTCTCATTAGAAAGGGCCTATCCATTAGGAACGATAGTAAATTGATTGGTCCTTGATCTACAACAGATTTTAATATACCGAGAAGTCGAGAAAGAGCTACTAACTCCTTCTTAAATTAAATGGGAGTTCTATTACTAACATAAGCATAAGTATGATTCAAGCCCTTGTAACTACCCGGGATTCCCTTGATTTATATTATAGCGGGCATAACTTTGGCTGCGCTTTTCTTTAGAATTAGATATAGTACTACGTGCTTTCCTGTCTCCCTTTCAGTTTTAGATCCCTACTTTTGGAAAGGATCCCATTAAAATCCATATAGTCTACACGCAATTTTAATGAGTCCGTAATGGTTTCCCCTGCACTATTTAAACGAAAGGGTTTCCCTAACAACTAAGCCTTTTATTTTACAAAATTTCCTTTATTCTTGAGAACACCTCCTACTCAAAATCTTAAGGAATTAACGAAACGAAACTTAACTGCGTTACCTTATTTTCTAAAGAAAACTCTTCTTATCTTACAAGGACCCCAGAGAGATCTTGCTTTGTAAACATATTCGAAGCAACTAAATTCTTTTCGATTAATTATATTAAATAAAAATGAAAAAGCATTTTTACGTGAAACGATAATTTTAGTAACCTTAATAGATACTTATTCCAGTTTGTTTTGAAGTTAGAACTTTGGTTCAAAGCAGATACAATAGAATAGTTGACTCCTGGATGCCGTAGAAGCCCTGGAAACTAAATTCTATGTAGGTTCTTAATGCTTCCTTTGTTGCTTCCTCAAGCCTATAACTCCAAAATGTTTCAATACCACAAAAACTAATTGGATAGCTCTGAGGCATCCGCTCGCCTTAATGGAGTGCCCCTTATACGCAAACTAGTTAGGTAATTTTGCTGTCTTTTCACTCTTTAATTCTCTACTCTTCCCAGTGTATAAGTACAAGATCGCGTTGTTTATTAGGAGTGCAAAAGTCAACTCTTAAGGTTCAAAATTCTTAAGTGTGACATTCTTGGCGATGTGATTACATACATAAAAAAACTTTTGCTTGGACCAACTATAAACTAAATCATTCTTTAAGACGTAATCCAAAGATGCCTAGTACCGTCGATTAATTTAAAAATGTAACGCATCAAGATTCAAAAAGGAACTGATTCGAAAGACTCATTTTCTTTTCGGGAGAAGGGGTAGGGAAACCCCAGTTTCACGGCTATAAACTAAGAAGTAAGGTCTTTTTTTTTAATCTTTGAGTTGATAGGCTCCGCGCTCTTTTCCTAAAAAAATCTCTTTCTTTGAGAACGGATGTCAGAGCAATTATTTTCTATTTCATTAATATAGTATAGTTAATAGAGCAAAAAGACTAATGGAAATATATGAGAAAGCTTACCTGAGGAACTCATAGAAAACGATAGGCGACATGTATATATGAAAAGCGAACCCGTTTCTTTTTTCTTTCGCAAATGGCGACACTAAAAAACCACCAGTATATAGGGATATGGAAATAGAGAGTGAACTTTTATAAAAAGCGTTTACTATTGGGATATAAGGTATAATGAAGTGGGTCATTTCAGTCATACAAGTTACAATTTTCTTATTATTCTGAAACTAGTGATGGATGGATTCTATGTAATCGCCTAATTTAAATTTAGAAAACTACCTGTACACTTAACTTAAAAAAGAAAGGCTCTTTTTAGTATATTGCTGTCTCACTAAGTATTTACATACATATGCTTACGATACAGAGTCTGGGATTTGTGGAAAATCTTAGCCTAGGTCTCTTATAGGGATTCATATAAAGAAAAAGAAACTTGACTATATAGTGGCGGGATCCTGAGAGTAAACGCGTTTTTAGGATTACTACGGAAACATTAGAGGGTAGAATATATAAGGAGAAAGCTTCTTAATATGCTTCTTGGGGTTGTGTAAAACTCAAAAGCCGAAGGTTTATTCGGAGTGTATAATTAGTTAGAATGATTTTTTTGTTAATTCTTTGGCTCTCTTACTAGCTATGAAGAAAAAGGACTTAGCCTTTTTTGGGGATGGATAAAGGGTTCCCCGCATAAGGAATCAGAAGAAGCCCCTTACCTTAATCGCAACAGGAAAAGTTTAATTATGAGACTTCAAAAAAAACCTAGGCTTATACTAACCGGTTATACGAGGTTTTATAGCTATTGCAATAGAAAAAATTTAAGTGTTAAAATCCCATGTAATTCCAGTAATAAAAGTATAAAAACGCCCGTACTCAATTCATACTTTCTTTGAACAAGGCATCCACCCTGAATGGGTATTTGGATCCCTGACGAGGTCATTCGTTGTCTTGGTTTGATGCTGGGAAATTCGCTTTCATTGACTGAAATAGTCTAGGCTGGGGAGCTCTTGATTTTATGTATATAAAGGATTTTAGCAACGAAAATCTTAGACCTTAAGGGGATACAACTATAGGATTGCTCGCCCTTAACAAGACAAGAGAAGCCTAACACAAAAATTTTTCTAAGGATGTGTCAACTTCATTCACTTAAGAATTTGATGCAAGTTTCTTGGTTATCGTTTTCCCACTTGGGTTCTAAGTCCTTTCGAGATGCCTCCTGAGAAAGCATAGAGGAGAATTTCCGTATCACAAAGAAAGATAGTGAAAATACAAAACCTTTTACCTCTTAGCAGAAACGATCGAGCATTTTTTCGCAGTCATACTTGTCAATCAATTAGAATGGAAAATGCCCTTAATTATATCAAAAGAAATTCCTGGATTCAACTCATACCCGATAGATATTCAGAGTTTAGAGTAACATGAGACTTATAAATTCCTTTGTCCATAAGTCTTGGTAATCCAGACAATAAAATTCCAATCAGTATGTACGTATGAACTCCTTGGGGGTTTTTAGAGTATCGGAGACACTCTAAATTAGACAACTTCCCATGTCTTTGCGACGAGCTTGACTATCAAATTTAGTAAAGGAAAAAAGCAATTTTTTTGAATAAGCTAAACTTGTGCTTAGTTTAGGGGTGCCCATAAAAGGAATAAGGGAATTTTAGATTTTGGATAATTATTTACCTTGTGATCTAGACACTAGAACCTTAGTTGTGTTCTTAATTCGATAAACCTTTTCTCGATCGGCAAGACAAGAATTCTCTACAAAAGAGTATCGTCCTCTCTTTTTTAAAAGCTTAAGTTTCTTTGGTCTCAGCTTCATAAAATTGTATAATCTTCCTTTTACAACCCCGAAAGAGGGCTCCTTGTAGTAACGTACTTTTTTTTGAAATATTTATCGGTTCGGTATTGTATCTTTTCGCACAACAACCCAACTCAAAAGTAAGAGTAAAAAAGGCTCCATTGGGATAGTGACCCTCGTAAAATAAAAAGACTTAAGACACTCAGCAGCAATTAGCTGAAAGTGGATTACGAAGGTTAGTAAAGGCTATTAGCTTACTGCAGAGCGAGTTCTATAATTAAAGTAGGACTAGTATGAGTATAAAACACACTTGAATAATCTTTCCTAGTTTTCAAATCTTTGACTTAAGTATAACGACTATCATAGATTACTTCGTTCTTTGACGCAACCTATTTGTTGCGCGAGGATCTAGTTTCAATTCACGAATTGAAATAGGCGCGAATTCTAACAGAATAACAACGGGACAGAAGAGCTCGAAAGCCCTTTCCTATAGCTGTACAGTCGGCAATCTTAATCTTATAGAGTTTTGGGAGAGGCAGGGCTCGAACCTACTTCAACAAATTTACAGTCTGCCACTTTTGACCACTCAAGACCCCCTTTCAGGTAGGTATAGTCAAGCTTAGTAAACCCTTCTTGTCTTTCTTTTATTAATCCTCCGAAGTAGTATTTGAACCTACGCCGTTAGGTTAACAGCCGAGTGCTCTACGCCTGAGCTATTGAGAAAGGCGGCTCTTAAGGACTCTTTTCTTTTTGAAGGACATTTAAGGAGCTATAATTTAATTAGGAGCCCCCTTGAGTATGATAAAATAAAGAAAGTCACCAACGCTTAGATCTTTTACAATGAGTTAGTAGAATAGTAGAAGCGGATTACTAAACCAGCGCCTTGGAGACTTTTTAAATTCCTGAAAAGAGGAATGTATCCCACAAAAAGGACAAAGGTTTGATAACATGTATCAGGTACATCAAAGTCACTTTTATATAAACGATTCAGCCCCCAATTAGAAAGGGTAATACTAATTTTCTATGAATCTTCCTTTTTTCTTAGCCTTCTTTATCAGCTAAGCTATCCACTACAAAAAGAGTGTGACTGCCCTTGGTCTTAAATTAAGGGTCGCCGTGAAGTACAAACAAACGTTACTGAATGTTTAGATATAAAAAAACCATACAAGAATTGGTTGATACCCGGGCGGCTATCATCAAATAGAGTAGCTCTAAAAGTTTACGTAGAACCTTTTTATTAAAAAATCGGAGACGTTATTTACACCCAAATTTGAATGTGAATTTTATAACATAAAATCTACAAGTTTCTTTTTTTAGGGGAGGCCCTTTCTTTCATAGGGTTTTCTTATCAATTTTATAAGGACTTTTTGAGATTATAGGACTTGAACCTGCGTCCTTTAGTTGAATCTTCCTGCGCTCTACCACTTGTAAAAGTAATTTAAACACGGATAAAAAAGTAGAAAAAATAGGTAGGACAGATTCTTACATACAAAAGTTAACATTGATTCTGAATATTCTAATTTAGGGAGCTCCGGAGCCTCCCATAATTTCCTTAGATATGAAAGATTTCCACTTCTAAATTAAGAGTAATCAACAAAAAGCTCAATCCAGGGGCTATGGGAACCCTTAACTCGGGATCTTTTTTTAGTCCCGTATAACAAAAAATGTTGGATGTACTAGGTCTTACTTTATACTAAACAGGTATAGGGTAGTCTTAGGGCTCACTCTACATACAAAGGGTGGTTACAAGGCAGCTGTGCTAACAAAAGGAAAAGCTAACTAAATTTTCTTATTCTTTCTAAAGTCAGTTTTTTCTCTCTAACAAAAATGAAATGAACGTCATTAACCTTTCTTTTACTTGGTCAAGTTAAGTTAGTTGCTATATTCTTATTCTCTCAAATCTTCGTGCAGAAGTTGACCCTAAATTTAAAGAAGTATACCCCGTACATCCGGTAGATCAGAACCTGTAACGAAACTGAGTTACCTTATCTCCTAAATAACTCATACAGAAGGGGTTTTTTCCTTATTTAATTGAAAGGGATCCCTTTTATAAAAGATAAATCTTTCCTTTATATACGTAGAGATTGAATTTTTGCTAAAACTACCTACCAAGGTTAGCAACTTAGGACTCGAAACTGCAGATATAATTCAAGGGGTTATCTTCTAGTTTTCGCAGGTAAATTCATTCTTTTATTCACTTCTTTAGTGAGGGAGTACTCCTGAGAAAGAAAGAAAAGTACGAATCCCTACAAGATCTTACTTATACTTGCTCTAAATTAGAATAGGAAGGAAATCCCGTGGAATGAATACTGAAAGGGGATCCTCTATATAAACGGGCCTATAACACTCCTAGCCCCTGATAGACTTTTCCATTTACAGTTAGAATTTCAAACCAAAGGATAAACCGACTCAATCTTTAGACTCAGGCTCTTTTTTCATTTTATTCTACAAATGAGTATTCTATCAAAAATCCTCATTGGAACCAATAGATATCTTAATAAAAATCTTTTTAATGACTATAATTATTTAAATAAAATGAAATGACTTAGAGTATTTGAACCAAGCTGATTGAAATAAATTATCCTGACAAGGTCTTCCTTTTAGTTTAGAAAGTGCGGAACCAGTGTGGATAAAAAGGCTCGAGAAAGATTTTCTAAAAGTAAGTTACATAAAAAAGAGGGGCCTAATACTAGTACTCCATAAGCTTAATAGAGCTTCCTAAGGCTACTGAAATTCTAGTTAAGAAAAGGCTTTTCTTACCCACAAGGGGGATCTAAGATTTTTGTGTCAATTTCTTAAAGTTGCCACGTTTCTTACTAGTTAACGAGACTTTTGATAAGAGATAGATATTACATGAGGTTCATATATATTACCGGGACTCCTAAGAATCTTAGTAAATAAATTGAAAATTACCTTAAAACAAAGAGCTATAGCACTCATTCAATTCAGTAAACCGGAAAACAAGGAAACGAAGTTAAGGGATTAGGAAGGTGCACAAATCGAAGTCAAATTTTGAGTAGAGGAAGCCCCCTAATAATAAATAAAAAAGAAAGTTTACAAATCATAAGATAAAACCAAAATTTGCGTAGGAATATATCCAACAGACGATACACAATCCATAGTAGTGTTTATTTTAGCCAGGGGAATTCCTTTTTCTTTTCATTTGTACCAGAGCTAACAACGGATAACCTGCTTGTTGATTCTTGCAGATAAGAAAGAAAATGGGTTTTATTAATGTCCGCCCATGGGGCACTTCCTAGGTTCAGGGAGACCCTAAAGAATTCTTGTGTCAAGTTTTGCTTGAATATATAAGACTTAAAAATGCTCTTTTTGCTTTGGAGTTGCAAATGGTAAACGTAAACCTATACGTAAAGATATAGAAAGATAATGACTCCTAAGTTAATTAAGTAAAAAATTAGGGATATTATTATGGGATTTCAGTTGAAAAAAGAGCTTTCTGCTGCAGTTAACTTCCATCTTTTTAGTGGTTGTTGAAGTAAAAGAGAAGGGCCTTTCAGTCAGTACAAAACCCAGTATAAATCAGTTCATACAAACTCATAGAAAGTCAATTCGGATTCCTATCTTGCATTCTAAAATTCTTTCTTGTATTGCGTATCAAAGTCTTGTCTTGGGAATAATTCTTCTATTCATCTAATCTTCAATTCTCTTTTTTTCTCGATTCATAGGTTTTTATACTTAATACTTAACATGCAAAGGTTCAAGTCCAGCGCTACAGACCCGAGCCCCTTTCCCGGGGCCTAGGTTCCTTGCTTTGGTTATTAAACCTAAAAATAGGTTTCCTTGTTTACTAAAACTTACCTGCTTACCTCTCTTTGTTAAGAAACTTAAAGGTTTTAATTACCAGTTGTTAAGATTTGCCTTACACTCTGACTGAAACTACTACGGACCCGGAAACAAAGCTACTTGTTAAAAAATTGACCGTTTTATCTTACTTCAGGGGCAGTAAAGTACTAAACGGGAAAAAACTACTTTGAGTTTACCTTTTTATAGGTATAGCCGTTTTAAGCAAGCTTACCTCTTTTTTGTTTCTGATGGTTAAAAAGAAGAAATTAATAGTGGATCCGTTTTCCCAGCTATTCCTAAAAAAGTTTAACCCAGAATACTGAGAAATACACAACTCCCATACTATCATACTTACTACAAAAAACTACCCTTCAGAACTGTTTATACTTTTAAAAGCAAGGGTTCAAAAGAACCCCAAAAACCCTTTTAGTATCTGTAATAATAGGAAACCTAGAAACAAAAGGAACACAAAATTACTGAGTTCCAGATCCCTTAAAGACCTTAACCACCCACTCTGGCTTACTTGTTATTCATAAAAAACCTAGATTTTGTCCTCGACTTAAGCAGACTCAACCTGAAAAAAGTTACTTTAGAAATTAGAAACCTAGTAACAAGTCACTCCTTACCCTTTCAAACACTTACCAACAAAAAAGAAAAAGACCCGCCTTTATTTAAACTCTCAATCTTAATTAAGAAATTCCCTTAAGAAAGAGCTATACTTAGCCTACCCGGACCTTTCTTGATCTTGATATCTCTATCTATGCTCTCTATCCTAGGAGCTAGACTCTTCTCTCTCTTTATACCCTTAAAAAGACCCCTCCTATTCTGTAGCAGACCCTTTTTCTTAATTAAATCTACACTTATCTGAGTAGGGACTTTTTTGACTCTTTAAAGCCCGGTGGAGATTCCCTATTTATCTTTTTCTTTTCCTACTCTGTGTTTTGCAATTGCTTTTTACTAGATCCTCTTTCTTGGGCTCGTTCTTTTTCCTTTGTTAACACTATTGGACGCGAGGACTGGAAATCTCCCTGGCTTATAGAACTCAATTTTATCATATCCGAAAACCCTGTTGAATCTCAAATGAAGGAAACCCGTTGCCTGTCGACTAGAAGACTCTCTCTACCAAATAGAAACCGCAGAGACCCCCTTTAGAATTGAATACCGACAAACTGCAACTTGCTAGGCCTTTGCAATACCTAGAGTAGGAAAAAAGAAAGCCTTATACATAAGCTCCGGTAGCCCCCACCCTAGTTTTATAACTTCAAAGAATTTCTCCCTCTTTTTCCTAAAACCTCTGCTTTAACCAAAGAATCAGAAATGCTGGTTATACTGACTAGAATCTCCCTGTATAAGAATAAGAAACTCCGGAAAAAGAAAAAGCCCTCTAGAAAGCGTTGCTTTTTTCCTTTATACACTACGTTTATGAGCAGACTATACTAGCTTAACTAGAACTGCTTTATTTAGGAACTCCAAGGCGCTTTTGGGTTCCCAGAAAATCTTCCTCAGTATCTATGTCATTCTCCTTTTTCAGTAGATAAAGAAAATGACATAGACTTTTATGCGGCGGTAACTGCAAAATTGGTTTATATAAGCCGGAGAGGGAATTTTAAAAACTTTTAGGAAAGAAGGACTCCTTTTTTAACAGATAGCCCTAAATTTAAGGAAATGTTACCCATGTAGAAGGCGGGTTTCCAAGCTCTAAGAGTGCTCTTTAATGATTAGCATAATCCTCCATTCTCTCTCCAACTTGTAGCAAATAAGTAAACTCGCTTGCCTAAAAAAAGAAGGGTCCTGAAAAGCCCTAAAAAGGTTACTCTACAAGGGCAGTAGATATAAAGGGAAAGCTATTTAGCGCACGAAAACGTAAAAGTTCATTAATAGATAACTCGGGAACTTTTTAATTACAAAAATAAGAAGGAATCTCCTTTCTTTATAATGAAATTTATAAAGAAGAGTTCTTAAGAGAGAGAGTATCTACTAGTCTCGACTCGAGAGTTTCCCCTTAAAATGAAAAAGAAAATGAGGGCGCATAAACTTACACAAAAAAGGATCTTTATTATATTTAACCCGGTGCCGGACTCTATATGCTTGAAAAAAATTTTTGTGTTATCCGTAGAAATTCTTAAATTATAAAAACTTAGCATACCAACTCTCAAGATAGCGCATGTATTTAATTTAAAGAGGGCCCCATATCAAGATCTTACAGATGCTTTTTTAAGAGCCCCTTTTTCTAGTATTCTAAATAAAAAAGCAATACGTATTGGGTTTTCTTAGTTCGAGGGCTTACGATCAAAAAGTTTTTTTATTAAATACCTTATAATTTCAGTTTTGATTTGATAACTGCCCCAAGTTTGGGTTGAACAGGTAGAATAAAATAAAGAGTTTTTAGACCCGGGGATACTAGTTTAATTAAAAATTAAGGCTTGTCAAACAAGAATAAGAAAGAGTATAAAGTAACTCGCCAAAAGAAGCTTTATTTACAAATTCTTTTAAAATTCATAAATGAATGCAGAAATTAAGATTTATATAGAAAAAAGAGACTTTTTTCCTAACTAGTATATACTAATGAACCAATAAAATAAAATACAAACTTTTTATACTCTATTTTTCTCCTATAACTATTACTAACTCTTTATTTTATAGAATAAGCAATACAGTAGCTCCATTCAGGGCAGGGAATCCTAACAACCCGTAGCCATAATACTTCTATAATAGAAAATAGAATAGAATCTTTACCTTCAGCCCACGTCTAGCTCATAAGAAAAGTAACAAAAAAGGTGTAAGTCATTAAGTCCATATAAAAAAGAAGAAAGAAGTCAAGGCCAATAAGCAAATAAAAAGTTGTTGAGTATTATAACGTAAGTAAGTATACCTAATAAATACTAGTAATAAAAAAACACCTTCGCTACAGTCGGTAACACACTATCTCAAACTTTTTTAGTTTGTATCCTACTTACTGATAATAGCATAAAGCAAGAGAATTTTCTTCTTTTCTTAACAAGTACAAAGTAATCTATCTATAAAATCTTCCTTAGACTACCAATCCCTTTTAAGGAGAATATACAAGGAGGATTGCCTTCGTTATTAAACCTAAAAAATTAGAAAGTTCGTTAACAGATAGCTATATGTTACTAGTTCTTGGTCTGTAGTAACTCCAGGTCTTAATGACCTGTAAGGAACTCCGCAGGGCATTGAGGGCAGGTGAGTTAAGTTCCTTAATTGAAAGGAATCTAGACAACTAGAAGTAAAGCAGCTCTTTTGATTTCATTCGTTAAAGTGGGGTATGTCGCTCTAAATGAAATGAAGGGGTTTCCCTGTTCTGTATTGTTTATTTATTATGAGAGCCCCAGCCCGGAAAAGAAAGGAATTAAGATAGTAGCTTATAGGAACCTAAGTAGAGTCAGTTTGATTTTTTTACAAGGTAAAGATCTATCTTTAAAGTTTTTTCTTATCTTACTAAGATAGTGATCCTATTTAAATTACAAAAGCTAGGTTTAGGTTGATGGCACAACATTTAGGTACTGTCAAAGCATTTATTCCAGCAGTTATTGCAAGAGAGATTGTAAAGTTTTAACAAGGAAACTTTAGCTTTAGTGCCGTCGTTCGAGATTTTATTATCTAGTTTCGAAGAGTCCTTAATTCTTAATTTATTAAGGTAACAAGTTTTGAACCAAGGGCATTTCGTTGAAAAGTGCTTGGATAGATGTTTTCCTTGGGGAGAAGTTCCTGGATATCTAAATGCCGCAAAAATTTACTGGGTTTCATAACTAGACTAGGGAGAATTTTTTTATTCTACAAGCTACAAGTTACCTCATAAAACTACCCTGTAAGCACTCTACAAAGAATAAGACTCAGTTTTTCTTACAGGCAAAGTCCCTAGATAACTTTAAAAGAAAGAATCCGCCCCTACCCGTCGCTCAAGACTAACTAGAGTTTATAAAGTCTTTTCAGTAAAAGATTCTTGTGCCTCAGTGTAGGGATTCTTTCTATAAATATGTGTGGGGCATCTCCTTGTACCCTTTGAATCAAGATAATTCTGGGTTTCTTGTTGTGTATAAAAAAGGAATTCCAAAGCGCCCTTTACTTGATATCGAGTAAAGGTTACTTACTGAAAATAAAGTAGAGTGACTCTAGGCCACCCCCTTAGGTTTTAGTAACACCTTATATAAATAGCTGGTAATACCCCCTCGAATTGATTGACTAGAAAATTTATTTAAAAGTGGTTCAAATCTTGCTTTTCTGAAAGTTGGACTTAAGTCATAGCCGGTCTAAACTTTCACTAGTGAGTCCTACCAATCTTTAAAGAAAGGTAATGTACTAGAAACTCCTGGAAAAGGTTTCAATTTACATTTACAGAGAGCCTAAACGCGTTAGTTAGGCGCAAAATAGAAAGAAGGGGACCCTCCTCCTATATACTAGAATTTAAAAAAGGCTCAAAAAACTTATGATATAAGATTGTACTTAGTAACTTAACTTATAGAATCGAGTAACAGAGAAAGAATTCCTTTATATAAGTGATTTTAATCTTCACTTTTTGTAGCCTAACTTAGATCTGTCTTAGTTTAATCGAGATAACACATGGGATACGCAACAGCAACTCTGCTTCTTATGCTTCTTCTGACCCAGACCTAACGGACCTACTTTTTGGGACTTACTGCTTGTTGCTTCTTACTCTTCCTTGTACTATGCTTTTGCTGGGAAGCTATACCTTTCTTCTTCATATGAGCTAATGTCTTACTTATCGTACTAGTGGTCTTACCTTTTTATAGGATAATAAGGGGTCTTAGTTAGTGTAAGTTAATTAGGTTGAGGGAGCAAAGTAGAGCCAGTCTTCCTAAATACTTTATGAGCTTATCATAGTGCCTAGGGGAGATAGAAGAGAGTCAATTTCAATTCTAAAGTTTCCTGTCAAAGAGTGAGAGCTCGGGTAACTGGGTTTCCTATTTTTGGGTACTCCTTTAGCTTCACTAGACAACTTGAAAAGGAATTTAGAACATAGTAAGAGTCTTAAAAAAAACAAATTTCTAAGGAAGTCTCTTTTTAAAAGAAGTGCTGTTTCCGGTAAAGAACTGAAAGTCATTTTGTTCTTTTTGTGTTGGCCAGTTCTAGCAAGTCATCAGTCAACAAGAAAGGAAATCCTATAAGGTTATAGCAAGTCAGAATCTTCGGTTTCTATAGGAGGTTTCAGGAAGAGCTCTTTTTACTAATAAGGGGATACCTGGGGTTCCTGGGCACTTAAGTAGTTGGTTTAGACATTTGGACAATTAGATAACCTGAGATTTCAAGGGTTCTAGACTCGATTTCCCTAAAAGAGAGGTTCTTTTCCAGGGTTCAATTACTAATTCGAAGGTTTCCGTTTGCTGTTAATTAAAGGGTTTGGATATACTCGTAAAGCGGTATTGTTAGGAAAAACCCGAAATATGGATACAGAAGCCAGTTAAAGGCTAAAAAAAAGAGTTAAAGAAAGGAAGGGGAAATTGTTCTAACTAAAGTAAAGGAAGCTTCTTTTATTGACTTTGACAGGAAAGCTTGAAGTAGTTGCTCTTAAATAAAGTTCCTTTGTTTCAAGTTCTCAAACTTTGTAGGAGCAGCCTGGAGTTGGTTTGTTACCTCCTTTCCTAGGTCTCAGTCCCTGTTCTTTTCTTGTTTTATTGAAAGTCATTCTATAAGGAAGGCAATTCAACAAGACTTCTATAGTAAATCTTGAATGTAAAGGGGTTAATGGGGAAACACTGGGTACCGAAACTCTCACAAATTGGTATTCTGGATAGTTGGGTATTGTTCTATTGTGAATCCTCAACTTGTTTGAAAAAGGGAACAAGGGATAATGAAATGATGGAGATAGGAATAGGTAGCGTAGCTATTTTCTAAACAACCGGGGAAGTTCCTTACACTTTGGATATCTCTTCCGCTTCTTACGGGGATTTCTAATAAAAGGGTTTCTTTCAGAACCTCTCAATCTAAAGTCTAGAATCTATTCTTAAAAAAAACAAAAGGAAGTCATTCAAAATAGTCAAAGGTTTTTAAAAAGTTCGAATAATAAGCACCCAGGTACCTCAAATAAAAAGAATGGATATTCTAGGATTAGCAGTCTAAAGGTTGATTCCCGAATTACTAAATCGGAAATTTTCTATAAAAAGCAGTACTTTTGGCACTAAAGGAATCCTACCTTTTTATTCAAAGTGAGCCCTGAAATTGATAACCTATAGAGGGAAACCTCCGTTTTTGACTTGTTCAATTCTGACCCTCTCAAGCACATTTTGTTTATAGAATCAGTATCCAGTTTTCAAAAAAGTCTAGCGATACGCAAAAGTAAGAAAAAGCGTAAGAAACTCGTCTCAATAAGAAGGCATTTCTAGGCAGTTAAGATAGCTCTAAAGACTAGGAAACCTCGTTGAAGCCGCTTCCTTATTGATTTCAGTCCTGATATATTGACCTTCTATTTCATCTCTAAACCCTCTTTCTTAGATTTGACTGGAAATTCTTGGATTTGAGGTTTTTTTTACTTATATTCTATTTGTTTGTTTAATATTTCTTTCTTTTTAGGTTTCCTCGTTTTCTGGTTCAGTCTTTTAGGTAAAATCACAGGATAGTAGGTATCTCAACTGGCGAGAAAGGGCGTTCTAGGCAGTCTAGGGAGTCCTTTAGTATTCTTCGGTTTCGTCTAGGTTCCTTTTTATAAGCGGCGGCAGGAGAGTCTTGGGTTTTCCTGTTAGTAGGTATTCATTTTTTGGTTAGCTGCTTAACGAGGCAGGGAATTTCGTAAAAAAGTCCAAAACAATAAGAATACAATAATATAGTAAATCTTGGTTCTAACTAAATTTGAACAGACCCGTACAAGGTAATGTAATTAAGAGTTATCCTTTTTGTAGGGAAAGCTTATAAGATACAGAAAAGTAGTAAGTTTAAAGGCTAAAGTAAAGAAAGTGTCTCTAGTCAAGCTAATGAAAATCTGGGTGCAGTTAGAGAGTTATGGCTGGGGAAGTTTCTAGTTAGTAAGAGGGGAGGCCTAACCGCTGAAGTAAGTCAATGTATTCTAGGGCAAGTTCACCCGGGGATTCTTGTTGGTAAGTGTAAGTATAGAGTCGAGTTTATGGGTGGGCTAAGTTCTCTTATTTACAGTAAGTAGACAGCAGGTCTAAATCTAAAAGTAAGAAGTTCGAGAAGTCTCATAGTAAATAGATCAAATAGGAAAGTAAGTAGATATACTTCCCAGGTTTCAGGTTAAGAAAGTCAGTAGGTTTAGTTCTGTAGAGGTTGTGAAGGTTATTGAAAGTGAAAGCAATTCAAGATAATCAATCTTGACTCTAAATAGGTCGAATAGGAAACCACTGAGTATCGAAACTGCGGATAAAGGACACTTTTGGTATATACTTTGACTTTGGCAGGATGATATTTCCTTCGTATATTCGTAAATACCCTACGCCATAAGCTTCCTTCAATAAACTAAGGCTCATAAAAGCGCTTAGGACTTTTTTTACCAGTATCATAAAAGGGGGCTGCTTTATTAGCCCTATAAATTTCCTCAATTGGTACTTTCTTGTGGGTAAGGCAGACTTGTAGTTATGAATAAATCTTCAAAAGCTTAGTAAAGGAACTCCTGAATTTAGAGGAACCCTATGGAATATAAATAACAAAAGAGTTAGGTAAATCTCGTGGATAAAGTTTTTACGCCAAGCGTTAGTACTTTTTCTAGGTAGTTAGACTTATATTAGGAAATCCTTATAAATAAGAAATTGTACTAAATATGGTCGGTCTAGCGGCCCTTTTTTGAGTAAAGTGAATTCTTTGTGATTCTCTTTATTAGCAGAGCTAAGTTCAGCCCCCTAAACCCGCTTTTTTTTGCACGCTTGTGTAACAAAGGGGTTCCGGTAGAAGGTAAAGTAAGGAAGTGGAATCCCTTAGTCAAAGTTACTTTCCTTGAGACTCGTTTTTCAGGAAGGGGTATAACAAAAATCAAGGTATTGTAAATAAGAAGAACGTTAAGTGTTATTAAAATAAAAATTGAGAAAAGAAAAGCGTAAATTCGAGTAGGTTTGGCTGGGTGAATAAACTAAAAAGGAACCCTCTTTCTTAATATTAAGAAATATAACACATTAATTGATAAAGGAAAGACTCTTTAGGTTTGAACCTTCAGTGCATACTCGTAAACGAATCTAATGAAGTTATTTAATTCATTGCTCGGCAGCCCCTAAGGCAGTCTTCCCTAAGCCCTAAGAGGACTCCTATTTAGACTTATGTTAAGTCAGACTTTGTCTTTAGTATTTTAGAATTGTTAAATAAGCGGAAACCCTTCCTCTTATATGCTCGAACGGATCCTTTTTTAATTAATCCTTCAATCAAATAGGGACTCAATAAAAAAGTCTTCTATATCTGCTTGCTTGTCTCAGAGATTTTAATATACAACAAATAGGGTATCCGTAGTTTTAAAAAGTTATAATAAAGAAAAAGATTTTGGAATAAGACTAGGGACTAGAATAGAGTACTACTGCTAAAGTTATTAAGGAAAGAGTCCTCAATCAGTGAGGATACCCTTTAGTCACTTGGTTTTAAGGAGTTCCTTCAGTTAAGGAGGTTTTTTGTTAACTAAATGAGCTTCAACCTCCTTGGGTATAGAAGGGGAGTAGGCTTCATAAAGGAAGGTATTGTAAATAAGGGATGCTATGTCGTTAATTACATTACCTTGCCTTGCTTTTTGCTATGTTAACTGGGCGGAACTTGCCCAAAAACTCTGAACCTTAGAAAGTTTGGCTAAACGTATAAGAACTCTATAGCTATAGTAAAAGGCTTATTAAAAAGCGTAACCTAGCATGCATCTCAGGAACCCAGGGACTCTTATCACCTATCTTAGTACCCCTACTCCGGAAGAAAGTTCATGCTAGGGTTTATAAACCTTATCCTATTTCACTTCTTATTTTACTAGATTGACTTTTGCTGATTCATACTCTTGTCATTTGAATTCAAAAGAGAAAGACTTTCCGCTTCTAAATAGGCTTTTCTTTTTGTTTCTTTTTTGAATCCTTGCCCGGGCCTGAACCCACTCTGCACTAAGCTATCTTTTTGATAAAAAGGAATCCCTGCTTCAGAATATAGAAAAGTGCGGGAATTTTTTCTTCTCTTTTTGACTTCATTCTAGTCTAGTTCTTTACTCGAACGCTTTCGACGAAACGTAATATTAATCAAGGGGGTAACTCCTTTAGGGGATCGGGTCTTTTACTAGGTCTTGAGTAGAAATAAAGTCTTAGAAGCCGCTGAATCGTGAAGGGAACTTCCTTGCCCTGGTCCTAGCTTTGACTCTTTGTTTAGCCCAGTGCAATTCTTTACTTTTTATACCGGAACCTAACTTCAAACCCACTTTCTTGTTTTTATCTAGATTTTCTTTAAAAAGAACAGGTGGCTCTATTCAAAAAAGTTTTTAAGGCGCCTAACTAAAAGGAGTACCCCAGTCTCTTACTCTGGATATCCTGATATTAAAAAACTGTAAACGAAGAATCGAGAAATGTATAGTACTCTAAAAAGGGAAGACCTCCATTGGGTAGCTATCAAAAGCAGGTGTAATGAAAAGTCTCATACTCATATAGGTTTTTTTACTAAAACCCTGAGTAACTTTTTGTTCTTGTACAAAAGTAAGCTAAATCCTATCTATACTTTTTTTATCGATTTACGTTGAAAGGATAAAAATTCATTGTATCCTATATGAATTCTCAGACCAAAGACTCAGAAAGCTTAAAAAGGAATTGCGTCGAAATTTGTACTACTTAAAAAAGCAAATTGAGGAACTTTACGGACCAAGACCCTTTATTAGATTAGAATTTCGGTATTTACTTATAAGATTCACCTTAATGAAATGAATTATGAATTTCATTTTAGTCCTGCATTTTATCTTAGGAGGCCCCTTTAGACTCTTTAGCGTAATTATTTGCCTCGCTCTGCAAGGGAGATTTTTATTAAACTTCTCCAAATCCTATTTTCTTTTCTTTCTGTTTTGTATACTTGTTTTATTCAGTCGCCGGGAAATCCCCCTGTGAAAAGAGTAAATTACATAAGGTTTACCTTATAAAATGAAGAAAGACCCTGGGTAGATAAAAGAAAGTGTTATAAAGTAAGTCCAAGGGTTTCTTATCTTTTTTATGTTCCTATTAGTGTTATAGAGGTCCTTATCCTTTTCTTTGATTCTAGGATAATCCCTTTTAGTTAGGGTTGGTAATAAGAATTCGAATTAGTAGTGCACCTCTGTGGCTTAGTCAAAAGGAGCTTGCCTAACTCTTTGTCCTGTAAAAGTTTTTTTGAAAGCTTTTTAATTTTAAAAGCCGATTGCCTTGAGGCTGCGGAAGTTGCGAGACTCTGTCTAATAAGAACCGAACATGGATTATTAAAAAAAAATCTTGCTAGTTTATAAAATTACCGAGTCCAAACGAAACTTAGTTGTCTTTATCTCATACAGAAAACGCAACGCTTAGTATAGAAGAGTTTCTCATTTATAAACTTAAATACCGTACGCCTATGCATTACCTAAATAAAAACCCTGCCTTATCTAAAGCCTACACGCCCTTGAATTGGGGCTGCTTTTGTAGGTTCAAATTATATTAATCGACGTATTCAAATTCAAAGCAGGATCCTAAAGTTTTACTAGAATAATTGAGCAGGAGTTTCCGTGCAATACAAGAATAAGAATTATAGTTTGGTCTTTCCTTTCTTTTAGAGGCTACTTTTTTTTATATTAGGGCCCTAGTGGATATTTGCAGAGTTGAATTACTAGCTAGGATAAAGTGAATTCGGGTTTTCTTTTACAACAAATGCCCCTCGATTTCAAGTCCAAAAAACAGAAAAGAGCTCTTACACCAACACTACAAATTCTTTTCTCAAAAATGCGAGGCTTTTCTAGTAATAGAAGCCGGTGTATTTTATCAAGTAGAAAGAAAGAGTCTCCATATCCAGAATCCCCTTTTCAAACCCGTTAAAATTACATGAACCCCGCTTTTTATTTTAAACTACATACTGAGACCTTAGAATTAATTAGTCTAACTCTTCCATGTATAATGAGGGTTCAAGTCTCATCAACAAAGGTTTTCCCCTTCATGAAGTCGGACTTTTGGGCTAGTGCAAGCTCTCTAAAGCCCCTACAACTTACTGAAAAATTCCTTTTACTAAAACGTTTAGGGTATCCAGAAGTACACCCACACTTTATATTATATTAAATTTAAGTGGGCTTTAAACCTATACTTTATTATTTTTTGGGTTTAGTAACTAGAATTAGAATAACCTAACCTGCGAAGATACTTTAAAATGACCCAAATTCAACTTTGTATTTTTTTAATTAACGCTATTAATCTTGCTTCGATAATATAATCACATATTGAGTTTTCAAGCTCCAACAATTTTCAAAGCTTATTTGACTTATCTAGAGTTCTAGGAAACATGCTCTGACTTCGTATAGGTTTTTTCTTTTACTATGCTGTTAATTTGGATAAAAATACGGAAAGGAAACTCTTTCCAACCAAAAAGTCCTCGTAGTTTTCATCGCGAATATCACATAAATACAACAGATTTAGAATTATGCGAGTTTTTTTTTGATAAAAAGGGATAACTAAACTAAATAATTACAGTCATTGCTAGAGTCTGAAAAACATGCAAGAAATGAAAAAAAACACAGGGTATCCTGCTCGTAGAAGTAACATAAATAGCCCGCTCTACTTACGAATTCTTTTTACTAAAAGGGATCCTGTCGAAATTCCGGGTGAAGAGTCTTAAGGAGCTTTGAAAAAAGGAAATTGAATGGATTTTACTTTTATATGAAACCAAAATTCTTAATCGTTTTTGAAAAGTTCGTTTTTTTTTCTATTTGCTAATCTAAGAAAGAAATCTTACTAGTTAAACAAGGGGATCTTATACCTAAGTTAGCGAATTCTATTTATTAATAAGTATCCTTGCGGAACCAAGAAGAATCCAAGCTCTTAAGAGCATCCTGTGATATCGTATCTTATGAAAGTACTACGGTTTTTAGACATTTAAAAAAGGAAAGGTAATGTAATTAAGGCAGTTTTCCTCAAGCCTTTTGGGATAAAAAGAATTTTTCTATAATTAAGTAAAACGAGGTTTCCCTATACTTGGATTTAGGATAATCAAGGGGTCTCCCAAGGCCAAGGTATGGGTAACAAAAGTATGAGGAATTCCCATTAGAAAAGCAAGAAGAGTTGTTGCAAGTAACTTAGTCTATTTCTTTGCAATCTGCGCAATTCTTGATGAAGTTTTTATACAATAACATTACAGGGTGTCTAAGAAAAACTTATTAGTATAGGACTGGGTTTAAGGGCGTTGCCACTAGCTATAAGAAAAGGCATAATGGGACTAAAAAGAAGTCACTTAGGAATTGTAGTACTACAAACTACTACTTACTCATAACGTCTTATTCTATTAAAAGCTCGGCGATACTAAGCTGGTTATTATCTTGCAAAGGAGCACTCTTAAATTTTATACGCTTCTGTTCCACACATTCTTAATCTATTGCCAAAATTTTTATAGGATCTTTTCTTATCCGCGGATTACAACTGTAATCTTGTATGAAATATACTGGCTGGAATCCTATTTGGAAGTGCTCTGATTCTAATAAAAGCTCCTCCTCCAGTGCCCGCGCGTACAAACTTGTTTAATTAGGAATTTGATCGAAACTAAAAAGGGAAGCCCTTAAAATCAAACCTAAATTGCATTTCTATACAAAATCTCCTGGTATACCCCACTGGAAATCCCACGATTATAAAAGTCATTCTGACGCTATTTTTAGGGGCCAGCTGTGTTATGTAATTTAGGGTGGTCGGATATTTTTTACACTTTTTGTATAGTTTTGTAGCTTCAAACCCTAGATTGAGCACTAAAAGTAGCAGGTTTACAGCACATTGTGGGGTTTTAGTGATTCTATTAAATAAAGCACCTGTATAACCCTATAGCCGCCATTTAAATGAAAAGCTCCTTATGTAGTATGGATTTTCTTTATAATTTTCGTAATGAAATCTTCGGTATATCTTGTACTTTTTTCTGGTATACTATACAGACAGACTACTTACTGAGATTCCTATATCCACTATCCACCCACGAGAAGCTGAAGTAGTATAGAAAGATCCAGACGAGTAACCCCGCCTTTTGATTGAATCTATTCTAGTAAAAAAAAAAGGATCCGTAATCTTACTTTTACCACTGTATACCTACGCCGGTTTAACATGAGTTTTAAGAAATGAATGTTAATGGCGGTCTGCTATACTACTCTTTTTCCTAAGAGTCGTTGCCCTATAGATAAGAAAAGACTTCTATCGAAGCTTTATTGGCTCCCAACTCTCCATTTAGAATGAAGCAGCCGTGAATCCTGATAAGCTTCTGATTTCCTAGAAATTATAAAAAGTAATTCAAGCCTTTCGACTCAAAAGTATGGATTTCCTTAAGGGCTAGTCTTTGTAATGAAATTTCTATTTTAAGTAAGTATAGTAAGAGGAATACCCGAGTTTTTAGGGGACTATACAGCTTGTGATAGAGTAACCAAGAACTCCGAGGTCGGTTTTTATTATAGCTGAAAGAAAAGAAAGAGATCTAGGCTGCAGGATAACTAAGGTGGCTTATCCTGGATTCACTTGATTTAGTATAGGAAAACTTTCCTTTTTGGTACTTGGGTAAAATTTTGTTTAAGAAGAGCTAGACTGAGGCCGTAAATTGATTTGTAAAAACATTAATAAAAAGGGAAACTCTTTTAGAAGTAGAGGTTTAGTCATTTACTAGAAACTCTTCAAGGCTGCAACTTCTATTTATAACCGACCCGTAACTGAGCCCCGGTTTGTTAAATTGCGTAATAAAATGACTGAAACATGGAAAGAAAACCCTCTAGATTTAGACCCTTATCTTGTGAACTATTCAAACCTGGGTTTGAATTTATTTAATAGAGAGGTGGAAGCGTTTGCCTTTGGTACATGACACAAAAGACTGGAGTTCGGAGATTCACGTAAAAAGGTTTCGTTCGCGTATTGCCTACTGTACGAATCCTATTAATTAACTAATTTCACTAAGCTTAATCCTAGGATTGCCCGCTTTTTCATTTTTAAAAGGATCCTAAAAAGCCCTATACAAATTTCGGTTATAGAGTCTTGATTGTTACCTAGAATTATGTCGGCTTTTAAGAAGCAGCTCTTTTTCTTTGTATAATTCGGCTTTCTACAGCGGTCGTCATTATACCGTTACTTTTGATTAACAAAAGAAAAGGAACGCCCATCTATTTTAGAAAAGGACTCTGACAATTAAAAAGGGATTCCTAAGCATACTACATCGGCTCAGAGTGTCCTACCATCCTAGCTAGCTAACAGATCTCATCTTCGAT
>JAYMTL010000150.1:0-47243 GCA_036897445.1 Pelargonium tetragonum | reverse complement strand
ATTAAGAATATAAGATAAAGGTAATGTAATTACAAACGGAATCAGACAATGCCAAGGTTACTATCCAGAATAGCTTTTGCTGTTTGGGTACTGAGTTCTTTTTTTAAGCTTTTTAACATGGGTTGTACGAGAAATTCTTTAGTTGCTTGCTTTAGAAAGAAAAAGAGTATAAGAATAAGAGATAAAAAAGTCTTCCTTTGCTTTCTAAGTATATATATAGATTTACAAGTATAAGGGAGAATACCGGTCAGGCCTTCCCTCTCTACTAATAGACTAATACAAAGAAACCAGCTACATTAATACAGTAACTACTCTAACATAACTATAACTACATAAACCATTAAGTAGCTACAGTAGCCCATAACAACAAGAGTATAACTATGATACAGATAAAGATACAGAAAGCAGGTATCGAAGATAAGAAAGCAACAAGTAAGTCAAATCCAAATCAAACAAGTAACTAACAAACAAGTAATACAAGGAAATAGAAAGATAATAAGTCAAGAAAAGGAAAGTTGATGTGGATCTATACACTATCATACATACTATAGTAATTACATTACCTTTACTACGTTACAGTCGGGAACATAGGACACTATCCCAAACCCATTAAGCTTCAACACTCACTCTTGATAAACCCGTAGAGTAACCTTAGAAATAACTACTATATACCATATATTGTATACCTATTAAGTTTATATACTAAGACCCATAGGAAGAGTTTAGCTACGGGTAATAGGGCTAGCGCGGTAAGTACCTAACAACGAAGAAAGACTAAACAAAAGGAATTTCTTCAAATTCTGCTTGCTTTAGTATGTTGGGACAGTAAATAGTAAGAATAGAGAGTCGGGAGTAGGACTAGTCGTTGTTCCCTGTTTTTGTACTTTCGTTTTACAGTGAGGGAGTCAAGCCAAATTTGTGGTAAAGACACAGGTGGAGTTAAAGCCTGTTTTTCTTAATGCTGGTAAAAGGGGTATACTATCCTGCCTTAACCTTCCTCCAGATGCCTACACTCGGGTAAGAAGAACTTATCCATTCACTCTAACTAAGGCCTATTTTCTACACCAACTATAAAGCAAAAAAGGAATTATCCTTCTAAAGAGTGCTGCGGGATTGGAACCCTTTTCCTAAGGGGCTTTCTCCAGTCTTTTAGGTAGTTAGATAGTATAGGACTTTAACTCTTATATTCTCCGGGTAGCTTTGTTATAAATGAGCAGTATAAGTTGTCTGGGAATCCTTTTTAAATTAAGATAAGAAGTCAAATAAATAGTGGAGAGATTTTTCTCGTTATAAGGGGAATTCAACAGAGAGGGAGGGCTTAACAAGATAAATCTTGCCTACAGGGGTAAAAAGCGGTTGTCTACTAGTGTTTCTTCTAGGTCTAAAGCTAAGGGTGTTTGCGATAAAGACTAAAGTCTAGCTGTTTTCTTCCCGATTTAAAGTAGGTAAGGTAATGTAATTAAATTAAGAAAGAGAGTTTTTCCCTAATTTATAGGAATTTCCTTAGAATTAAATAAAGCTGAAGTCAAGAAAGATTTTCTCCTTGTAGTTTCCCCAAAAAATATATTACGCCCTTCGAAAGACTTTTAAAGTCCTAGTTTAGTGTAGGTACAGATTTTAGACTATTCAAAGATTCTATTCTATATGGGCGATTACCCATTTCTCCCTTGCTTATGCGAGAGTATCCATAAGTTGAGCTACACACTCCCGTTTTTAATCGAGTCCTTTAAAAAATCTTAGAGGACTCCCGCGCCAAACGAGCCATAAAAGCTTACAAGGTTTCCTAGAATAGAAGAGCTTTATAAAAAAAATTTTTATGCTTTGCTTGCCCGAGACAAAAAATCGGGTGTTTTACACATAAAATTTCTCTGACTACTAAATACATTAGGGAACACCCTTAGAATAGAAGCAAAGACACCAACATTCTTTATCTAAATTTCCTTAGCAAAAAGGCTCCTTTTAGGCCTAACTTTTAATTGACAAAAAGAAGTACAACCGGTTAATTACAATACAAGAAATCCTTGAGCTCTCAGCAAAAGAGGTTCTTTAGTTAATTATAAAAAGCCTCGGAGGGGTTTCTTCAGGAATGGTGTTAGTCTTCCCTTTACTAAGAAACTCAATTTAGGACTTAATTCTTTTAGCCTGCGGCCTACAAGTCTTAGGAATCCCTATAAGAATAAGATAGGAATTACAGATAAGCTCCAAGGCCCCTAAAAGAGGGTGGGTACAGGCTACAATAAGAAGGGTGGCGGGTATCCAGAAGGGTCTAGCTCTCAAGTCTCTATAAGGTTCGGCCCTCCCTATACAATAACAAGTAAGCAAAGTAGGAATACCCCTTAAACAATCTAAAACATGTAAGAAAAAGGGAAATCCTATAAACTAAAAGCTATATTCCCTAGTGCATAAAGTAGCTTTAGAATAGAAAGTCTTAACAACCTCCTTAGAAAGCCAAAAAAGTTAAGTAAGTTAGGGCAATGAAGGCTTTCCTACTCTCGTTCTAAGTTAAAGACAGGGTTGAAGCCTCATTTGTTTTCCGGGAAAAGACAGGTTGGATGTATAAATATTTAAGGACTCTCTAGAAGGAAAGTGTCCCTTTCAACCTAATTCCTTCTTGTGAAAGTTGAGATTAGGAATAATCCCTAGTCTAGTGCAGTTAAGTCAAGGGCCAATATTAGCAGTTGATGAATAACATAATACTGGAGTCTAGGACGCTTTAAATAGTAGGAAAATTTCAATTTACTGGGTTGATATTTTATAGAAAAAGCCTTATCCATAAAAAACCCAAAATCTCTCATTTTTAAAAAGTAAGTACTTTGTACGAGAGGAGAAAAGACTTGAAATTTCATATAATTACTTACCGTTATCGGAGTCCTCACCACACAACATTATAGCCCTTTTATTCCCTTGAAAAGCAATTTACACTTATATACTAGCTTCCAGTTTCATTTTGATATAAGGATAGCTTTTTTGCCCAGAATACTAAACATAACTATAATAAAATTTACCTTTTAAAAACCTTATTAACGACTCTCCTGTTTTTTATACATTCTTATCCTTAAAATGAAAAGTGCAACCTTTCTTTTATTTATAGTTTATAAATGTTTAGCGGTTTTAATACCAAGTATCTATAACCTTCTCCTTTTAGAGAGAGATACCCTTCTCTACACTAAGTTTCATAGGGCTACAGTAGGTGGAAGCAACAAGAGGGGTATAGCTAAGACTGACTAACAAGAAAGCTATGAGGAACAATGGGGTCTTAAGAAACAGGGTCTAGAAAGGCTTTTAGAGGAAGTTAACAGGAATCCTTGGTGAAAAAGCATTTAATTCATTTTTTAGTTTAAGTGTATAAGATTTTATTTCTTCGTCAAAGTAGGTAGCTACTAATAGCTAATATAATAAGGAACTAAGTGCGTTTCTATTTTAGGGGGATTTGTAGGGAATCTGGGGTTCCTCTCCTTTAGCCAGCCTAAACTAAACCGGAAAATGTTATAAGTTTCTAAGCAAGACTCTAAGAAAAGGAAGTAAGGGATTTTAAGGCAAAATTTGAAATTGAAGGGAAATCCTCGAGATATTCCCACCCTTAATAACTCCTAATTTTTTAAGCTATTCTTATCTTCGATACTTTGTTTGATTCATTTTCCAGTTATAGCTCTCAACCCTTTTTTCAGAGTTTTAGACTGCCCAATACTGAATATTTTGAGAAAGGGATTTGGGTTTCTAGTTTATGCTATCTCTAAGTACAGAGTTCCAAAGTGGGTACCCTATAGAAACTTAATTTTTAGATTAAGACAAAAGGTATAACTATCTGCTGACACACAGTTTAAGAAAGACTTTTAGACACTTCATTTTGGATTTACAACGAGTCAACCCATATTCATTTTAGAAGCATTATATAAGAGACAAAAAGAAGTTCTTCCTTCTTGTAGATTGCTTTAAAGCTAAGAAAAAAGTATACTTTATAACTTGCTAGTGGTAGTAGGACTTTTGTCACAGGAATCCTTGTATATTTAACATTTCGAAAACCGAGGGAAGCTTACTGAATAAGAGTAGAACTATACTATAACTCCTATACTCTCTAACTTCCATTACTAACTAAGAAAATAGGAATACTAATACCCATAAGAAAGAAGAGGACTATCGGTACAGGAAATACAGGGAACCCTAAAACAGGTACTAAGATAGGTAGTACAACAGCTATGAATAGGATAGAGATGCAGAGTCTAGCTGCAAAGACTTAGAGAGTTACAGCTCTTAAGAAAGTAAAGTGAGGAATATGAAAATAAGAGTAGGAAAGTGTGACTAAGAAGACTTTTATAAAGACAAGAATTTGAAAGGCTTACTTATGCCTATTCTTACTCTCTTTAGTATAGTAAATTAATTAGGAATTAGGGAGCCTGTACTCTCACTCGAGATTTTTTCCTAGGAGTTTATTATCTTAGATGAATGGTTTTCAAGTCTTGCGCAAAGTGGAAATTGTTACGTTAGAGTCCTTTGAAAATAAGGAATATAGATATCTTTCCCAGTCTTATAAGTGTTGTGGGGACTTTGTAAGCTGGGGGGATATAAAAGCAGCTATTTGCCAAGTTACTTTACTTTAATAGAGGGTTCCTTTGCTCAGGTTAAAGGTAAAAAGTAGGAGGAATTCCCTTTAGTTAACTTTGAGTAGGGTTGTACAGGCAACAATAAGAAGACCTTTAAGAGTAAGATAAGTACGGGTTATAGGACAGGTGTAGCCCAAAGAGTACAAGAAGTCCATTAGCTGCAGTAAGAAGTTCCGGCAACGACAAGACAGTTATAGGTTTCTCTTTTTAAGAAAAGTCAAGCTCATAAGACTAAAAAAAATGAGAGTCATAAAGCAAAGGTAAGAGTATGAGTATGAAACAGCTAGAGATAGGTATGGGCAAGAAAACAGGAATAGGAAGATCTTTATGAAGAAAGAATAAGTTGGGTGCCATAATGTAAGTATATCTAGAAAAGTTCCCGCATTTCCTTTACTCCGCTGCAGTCAGGTACACCAAGCATACCCATTTTTATAAGGCTCAAGACTCCCTATAGTAGTAAGCATTACTAAGAGGTCTTATCCTTAAGAAGACAAAAAACATAACTATTCTAGTATATATCTATTACTATTACACTATAATACTATCAACTTTAATACAAAAGAACCCAGTAATACAGTGCTCTATATAAGCTGTATACCGGACATATTAAAAATAGCTATAGGCAACAAATTGCTTTTAAAAGGCTCATAAGGCAGGGAATACCGGCTGCAGTGAGAGTCTATTTACTATCAGGAAGGTGTTTCTCGGTATTAAGAGTCAAAAGGCTCCTAATAGAAAGCAGCTCCAGGTAAAGAGTATAGCTAAGACAAAGGCTCTAAGGAAATTCATAGCTCTTAAGAAAAGTCAAATTCTAGGTAATGTAATTAAGAAAGTTAGGAATATGAAAAAGAAGAGGCAAAAGTAAGTCTTACTATCTAGAATCTTACCTTGCCGCCCTACGCTACGCTGCAGTTGGTAACACGGATTTACCCATCATTCTATAAGGTTATTTCCTCCTTACTGATAAGAGCAGGGAACTCGAGGGAATGCGCCTTTAATCCTAATATTAACTAGACAATGTAAAAATGACCCTATAGAAAGCTTACTAACTAATAGGTAAACTCTTAATATAAGTAGTACATCCCCTTATAAGAGTTAAGACTAGGTCGCAGGTATAAGTAAAAGTCTAGCTGTAGAGTATGAAAAAAGTACTTGGGAGTTCATGGGTAATAGACTTCCAAGGTAGGGAATCAAAAAGGAACTCATACTTCCTACTAGTACAGGGCAGTCTAGCTCAAAAGAAAAAGGTATGGAAAGAGAGAGTAACATACAAAGAAGTTAAGGTCAGTCAATAAGAAGACAGTGTGGTTATAACGTAAGTACAGGGATTTGTAAGACTTCCTACATCACCTTCGGCACCCTTCAGAAGAGTAATCGCCCTCAATACTATTAAGGCTAACTCCTCTGTCAGTAACAACTAAACAACCATAAAGTGAATGAAGGAAAGGGTATTGGCAGGGGAGTCTTTTGAGTTTATTTAGGAAAACTTTTAGATAGAAGCTCTTAAAATTGTGAGGAATGAGATAATTTAAAAGATTGGGAGTCAGATAGGTAGTGGGCTTGGCTAAAGAAACTGGTTATGATCCATATGAGGTAAGTCAGTAAGTTTAAGAGCGAGTCTCCCTAAGTCTTTTAGGAGAGGTTGAGTTAAAGTAACAGCTAAGTAAGATAGAGCTAGAACTGTAGGATTAACAAGTAGTAATTAGCTCGTTAGGTATTGAGACAGGATAAGTAAGATTAGGAAGGAAAAGAAGGGAGCAGTATTAATAGAAAAACGGAAAGGAAGTCCATTAACGAAGGTAAACTAATTATACATAGCTATGTGTTTTCTTACTAGTCCATAAAGCAGGATTGGAGTATTAAGGCTTGTCAAAAAGGGGATTTCCTTTCTTAGAAAGCGAGGAAAAAGCTCAGGTATTTAAGGGCGTAAATCACCACTTTGTCTTGTTAGTAAAATCTAGCAAAAAAAAGGAAAGGAGCTAAATTCTTTTTCGGTAAATACATACAATAAAGAACTCGGGGATAAGCCAGGTTTCTTCCTTAGGTATTCTATTTAGTCTAACTGGGCAGGATTTAAGTTCCAATATCGAATAGAAAAGCACGGCTAGATTATGAAATTAGCTTTTAAGCTTGTTCTCTCAAGTACTATACTATAAGGCCTTGTTATTGTTAAACTAATGGCTAAAGGAGAGGTATACTAGAAGCGCCCTGTTTTGAGGAGTGTTCCGTATTGAAACTGAATTTACTAAGTATAGAGAGAAAGTTACAGCTAAAGTGCACGGAATAAACTTATTAAGGAACATAAATAAAACTCAAAGCCGTTAATCAATTAGAAACTCAAAAGCCCGGCGACTGGCCTGAAACTAAATAAGGGATTTTTTATATTAATATAAATATTGTCCTTTTGATTTGATTACTGGAGTAGGCGTTGTTACTCCTTTTTCTGTTTTGTTATTTCTTTAGTTTATTAAAATTTGTAATTCAAAAAGGCTCCTTTACTATTAGACACACAAGGCTAAGTCCTTCTTACTTATTTTGTGTGGATGAAACTAGTATATTAAAGAAAAATCCCTTAAAGAGCTTTATCCAATAGTAGTAAGTGCTTGCATTTGCTTAAATCAGAATTTCTGCAGTTTATATATATAAATAGAATTAGTACAGCCTTAACCTTAACAAGGGATCCCATATTTATTTGCTTCATTAGACCAAGCACTAAGTCTAACTCGTGTAAACGCACGAGTCAATTTCGACCCATAAGGAATATTTAAGTCATTTCTAACCCCTTTTTATTATAGATATAAAAGCCAATCTCCATCCTTATTATCTTACTTTCCCTCAGAGGTTCCTGATTCAAAGAGACTTTACCCTATAGTTTATACTTTTCGTTATCTTGGACTACACTTTCTTTTGTTAAGGAATTTAATATAAAAAATTAACTAGATAAGGTATTCTGAATAAGAGTGTTCCTCTACTTTATTCTTTACAGAAGCTGTAAGTTTTTACTAGAGCTTGTGTTGTTCTTACCTGCCGAGCGGCTAAGTTAACAAGTATAATTCAAAACCTCGTGTAGGAACTTGGACAGGACTCAACTAGATAGGTATCTATATTCAATTCAGATTTATCTTATATAATTAAGGTAACATCGACGGCTTTTTTCAAATGAATTAAAATCTACCGAATGCAAACCGGATTCCAAGGGTCAGCTAATAGACGACTCATCAAACAAGATTCCGCTTACTCATTTACGCATAGTACAGGATAAAAAAATTCTCTCTTTATATATAAGCGATTCAAATTCTCTTCTTTCGATGCTACACTCAGTATCTTTTTCCATATAATTGTCATTCCAAACAGGTTATACTAAAAAGACTTAACCCTTCCTTAACTTAAGATAGTAGTAAAAAAAGAATATTAGTCTACTAAAGATTAGGGGTGGGCTGCGTGGGAATAACATTTGTAAAAACTTCTTACTCACAGAATGAATACTCCTGCCGCGGGAATTCCGTAGAGCTCCAATAGAGGGTCTTATTCTATAACTTCTCTAAACTCTGCCCTTAATTAGGAGTGCTTAAAAGAGTGCCCTCTGAATTTAATTGCGTATTTTTTTTATACCCCGCATACTCCAACCCTTGATTCAAGAATTACAAGCCATTTCTCGATAAAAAGGAAATCCTTGCCTTTCTCATTCAATATTAAGGGACCAAATACCTAAACTAGAAAATCTCGAGCAAGGGTTTTTTTCGAAATTCTAACTTACGGGCCTGGCTTTTTTTACTTATCATCGCAGTTTCTGGGGTCCTATAGCACTAGAATCAGTTATTAAGAACCCCTTCCTATCCTTATTCTAAGGTAACTAAAATTAAAAGAAAAAGGGTAGAGCAGCTATACAAAAATCTTTAATTGACTACTTCTAAGTAGGTCCAGATTTAATCTTACAAGATTTCTTGAAATTCAAGGGATTCTCTAGTCAAGTCAGGAGTAAATAGTTAAGGCCACAAGTATAATATATTCCTCAAGAGCACATATCATTAAAATTACGAAAACATAAAGCTTATCTTGTGAATAAAGATCGAAAGGTTATAAAATGAAAACGTAAAAAGTTTATAAGCCCCTTTATTCAGTAATCCCTATAAAAGGGGACACTTTTTTATAATTGTCCCCGACTTTATGACGCTTGGTTCTTAATCGTAAACACTAGGAAAAAGCCAACATTCATTATTATGATAACCTACTATCAAGCCTAACCCTACCCCCTAAAGAACCCAGTAAAAGAAACTCTTATTCGTTTACAACGTAGACTTAACTCATCTTTTAAGGGCCCGCTTGTATGAAATAAGTAGGCTCCCCCGTAACACTTCTTTACTTTTATTATATCTCGTGTTTTTAGAAAAACCTAGGCTTTAGACACCGAGGAGTTTACATCGTGGCCTAACGAGTACTTCTGATTAAAAACTTCGCCTTTATAAAGCTTTAACTTATTAAAAAAAATCCTATCCGAGCAGAAAAAACCCGGCGTTTGAACTTTGCTACTTGTGGACTTGCTCTTAGGAAATCCCTTATATGAATAAACTAGTAGCATCCTTTAATTATAAAGAAAAAGTGCAGTAAATTATAAAAATGCAGGGAAAAGCATACATGAAAGTGCATAAGGGCTCCTTATAACGCATGTAAATAGCCATCCGGTTTATTGAATCTTGTATTGGCTTAACTCTCTTACTGAATTTTCTTGTTAAGAAAAAAAACTCACTTTATTTGCCCTAGAAGGACCCCAGCCCTCTGCCTAACAACTAAAGTTCCTTATCCATAAGTATCCTTTTTAGATTTAAAAAGAAATTTCAAGGGAATACCAAGCCACTTTTTGTTCTCTTCATATTCTAAGCTAGCTTCTTGTCAAGGCATTCAAAGTTTTTAAAGGGATCCTCTTTTTAGAGTCTGCCGTATTTTAAGGTTAAGAGCTTTGAAATACCCCCGGCATTCGAAAAAAAGACTACTTCTGGTCGACTATACAGAATTGTGCAAATTTCGTATCTTAAGCTGTGTCTCGTAGTAAGAATTCATTTTATAGGCTTTACTTTTCGTATCGGGTTACCCCCTCCCCTCCATTCCCAGTTTTGTTTAACTTTGAGGAGACTTATTCGTACTATAGAAATTGAATTTCTTTATCTACGTACCCATTTTTAGAGCAAAGCAGTCTAAGATTATCCGCAACGGAGTGTTTAAAGAATCCTTGTAAAACTCTGGAGCCCCTTTGTATTACGAATAGGTCATAATAAAAAAGAGTATAATAATAGGATACCCTAAAAATTCCTCAAAAGCACTAACACAGAGACCAAGCAAAAAGTCAAAATAATAGAGGGGTCCTTGTCAGCTAAGCTTACTGCCTCTTCTCTTATTATAAGTTCCTCCTCCTTGTACAGCGTAGATTTAAACTAAACGTAAAGGTAGCCCGGTGAATCTCAACCTTAACTAAAAACTTTTCGTATCAGGGCGTATCTTATTATCTGATGCTAGTCATTTTGTAGCATATGCATATGGATAAATAAGTTTTGTGTCTTTAATTATTTACCAAACGAAGGTGTAACCCTTATCTAAACCAAAACTTCCAATCAATTTAGCATTAAAATTTTAGCCGATTGAACTCCAAGATCCTAACACACGTAACTGGATCCAAATTACCTTGTTACTTTAAAAGAGACTACTTCTTCTGAATAAAGATTGTCTAACTACTTACCCGAGGAGACATCGCTTTCTAATAAGTATTCCTTTTTCTATATAGTGTTCTCCTTTGTGTCCAAAGCTTCTCAGAGAACTAGAAAGAGGATAGTTGATGTATAAAAATAACAAGTAATAAGGAAATACGATAACCTCCTTTGGGTTAAAGTGAATAAGTTTCTGGCAAAGAGAAAAGAGATGTAGAACCTGTTGCGTTATAGATTTTTTTATAATTAACGGATCAAGGTAGAATGAAACTAAGTAACTAAGGAGCTTAATAATCAAAGTCTTTTTTCTTTAGTTCTTAGATGGAATATTAAGAGTAAGAAGGAGTGCGGCTATAAGGTATCAAGACAGGTACAGCTACAAGGAAAGTGGGCAGTATAGCTCTAAAAGAAGGGTTTCGACTAAACTAACGAGATAGGGCCCCGAGTCTAGGTAGTTTTACAAAAGAGAAATAGACTTCACAAAGGGGGCCTTATCATTGGGGTTCGTTCAAGTCTATTGGCTTATCTACATCCTTAATAATTACCAATAAGGAACCCGGACTTATAGTAAACCACATTCGTTTGTCTACTATAGGAGAAAGAACTTTACTGAATTATAGAGTACCTAAAACGAGAAACCCAAAAAGGAGCTTATGTTGACAAACTCACTTATTATATAACGGAAACCTCGATCTGGCTAACCCCTGCAAAAGTACAATTACTAATAAACTAAACCCTTCTCCAGAGCCTAACCCTTAGTCTTATTCTGTCTTTTATGCTTACTTCCTTTCCCCGATCCAACCTTGTTATTATTCGTAGCTATCTTCTTAGTCTGTATCTTATGCCTGCTTAACCTCTTAGCTATAATACCCTGTAGCTTTCTTATCTGCGATACCTGACCCTTCTTCGGGGCTCTTCCGTTGGGAAGAATAACTCCCTCAAAATAGTATAGAAAGGTAAACTCCTCTCTGTAGCAATAACAAAAATAAGAGGAATCTCCCTTTAACAATAGGACTCCCTATAATACTATCTATTCTACAAAAGTAACTTAATATAAATACAAAACTATAAAATAGAAAAAGAATATAAGACAATATTAATAAGCTATGACAGTAAACTAATAAGACAGGCTACAATAAAGGAATACAGCTCTAGCCTTAGCTCTAATCGCTCTAGCTCCTCTAATACAGAGAATACAGAATCTAGAACAAGTAACAACAAGCTACATTAGCAACAGTAAGAGCACCTCACTCTAGCCCCTAGCCCCATAAAGCATTCTCTCTTACCCTATTAGTTATTCCTCTCCTATCTCTTATCCTTCCTTAGCTTAGCGCTTAGCCTCCTTCCTAATCTAATAATAAATAGACTCTTTTAATCTAAGAAAGTAAAGCAAATAAAAAGGAAGAAACAAGCAGAAAAGAAAGCAACAACAACAAAGGCAAAGTAAAACAAAGAAGAATCTGTAGATGGGGTATTCTAATGTGCTAATGTACTTACTCTAGATACTTACGGGAATATAACCTCCCTTCGTTTCCCTTCAGTCGGGAGTAGAGACCATCTCATGTTCCCTCTAAGCTTCCTACTCATTAACGATAACCACAGAAGACAAGAGTAATATAACTGACATTAGAACCCATATACATTACCTTATTTACCTTATACTAACCTATAGAATACCCATTTATAAGCTATTATAACCTATATAGACTATCTACCTTTAACTATTTATTACCATCTAGATATAAGAACAATAATAAAGAACTTAAATATAAAATAAGTACACTATATAGAATACTAATAACATATATAAACTATTAAACTATAATACAGAAACTACTATAATCTAACTACTTAATTACTATAATTACTATTATAATCTTTAAGCTAATACACTAGGTACAGAGTCAGTAACCCAGAACAAGAATAAGGGAGGGAGGAATCTAGCTCCAACGAGGACAGTTATAGGCATATCTCTAGCTTCTCTTAAAGCTCCTATAGCTATGATAAAACAGACTCTAACTCTAACAAATAAAAAGGAAGAAACAAGTAAGTCAAAGTCAGTTGGTGTCATAGAGGCTCTATACATGTTCTAGAAACTATGGGAATAAGCCCTCTCTCGCTAGACGCTTCAGTCGGTAAGAGAAGACACTATCCTATACCTATTAAGTTTCCACACTCCCAAATGATAAAGACATAAGACAATGAGTAACATCTCTTAAAGCAATTAGAACCAATATACCCTTAAACAATAAGGCAGAATATAAATAAGAAGCTATAACCCATTAAGATTATAAGTAACAACTAGCTACAAGCACCCTAGCTAGCCTAGCCCCATAAGACAATCCCTATTTATAACTATTTATAAATAGAAATCCTTCTTCTCTCTTACTAAAAGGAAGGGTATAGCAGCTCCTAACAAACTAAGAAGAGTAAAGCAAAAATCTAAGTCAACAAAGATAACAAAGTCAAGAAGAAAGAAGTCGATTAAGAGGTATAGGTCAAGAAGGAAAGATAAGGCAACAAGTAACAACAAATAAAAAACAAAAGAAGAAAGGAAGTCAGAAAGCAAAGAATCCAGGTCAGAAAAAGATGTAGATGGCTGTGCATGCACACACAATCAGGTAACTGTTAATACTACGCATTACCTCACGTTCTGGTCGGGAATATAGACGTACTCAGGCTACTACAAGGCTTCAACGCTCCATAGCGATAAAGACATAGCGCACTGAGGTAATGCAATTAAGCAAACAGAATTAGACTATTATTACCCGCACACTGCCTATAGAATATTATACTTAATAGCTACATAAACCCATAAGACAGGTATAGCAGCCTATAAGCATAGTACTCCTACTGCTTCCCTTACTCTTACTTGAAACATTAAAGTTTAAAAAGATAAAGAAGAATCCTTATTCAGGAATTTGCGAGTGTTTCTCATTTAGCTATACCCCAAATATACCTGCGAGTCCTCTACAAGAAGGGGTTATCTCAAATTGTAAGTGAACCCAAGTAGAAATTTTAATTAATTATGTACATGAATTAAGTGAGGGAAAGGATAGCTTATTGTGTTCCTTGATAAATCTTTCCCGGATTTACAGAGTAAGAGACTTTGTATTCAATACCATGAGGACTTATGACTTAATGCAAACCCCTGCCTTGCTTTTTTAGGTATTATCGGAGGGTCCTTTAGGAGCTTAGGATTTCCGTTTCCTACATTTTCCAGTAACTCTTACTAAACTCCAGGATCGGTCAGAAGCCTTTATCTGAGCCTGCACCACTAAGGGCTTTTCTTTACATCAAGTAGGAAACTCCTTTCAAGGGATTGATTTTGTATGAATTTTTAGGGGTAGCCTTCTCTCTAAAAGAGACACGGGTTTAATCGTGGACTGTGGAGAGGTTAGACCATTCGAATTGTTAGAGGAAGCTTGGAACCAAAGCTTGTAGTAGAACTAGTTAATTATACGAGGTAAAGTGGGTGTCAATAACTTAAGGGGTTTCCGCTTATCTTATTAGGATAAGGCTGAGCTTTTCTCTAGCTTCATATGAAATTCAAGGGCTTTGTGTACCCTAGAAGTATAGAAAGGGTTTGTCATTTACAGAGTTGTACTATTATCTTCGATACCTTTTTCAAGTCTTCTTAAAGTAACAATATGGATACACTAGGAATTCCCAAAATTTCTAATAGCTAATAGAGGAGATTGTATATAAAACTTACCTAAAATACAATAATTCTTGTTTTTTAAGAACTAAGTCAAATCTTTTTGAATATCAAGCACAGGAGCGCTCCGAAAAGGTGTTTTATAGGGATATGTAGGAAGTCAAAATACGGAGGAATATCTGATTAAAAGCATTAATATTTATATCGGAATAAAATAAGTAGTAAACTGTCACAGGAGAAAATCCTTTATATTAAATCAAGGCAGGACTGGGGTGTGCTAGCACATTCGGCAAGAAAAGGTTCAAATAAAGCTCTAAGAATTGTGACTTTATGATATTCCTTAATATAGCTCTCAGGAGAGCAAAATGACAAAACAAAAGGATAAGAACCGACATTTTCTTAAGATTAAGAGCTTCTTTCTGTATCTGTACCAAACTTTTACCCATAAAAGGTTTTCGACTAGCTAGACCTACCTTCTTAGTCGTACCTCTCCCACGAGCCTTGCCTCTCTCTTAAACCTTCATACCTAACCTTAGAGCCTTCTTTCTTAGTCCTTGTAATACTCTATATCATAGCTGTCTAAGTCTTAGCAGTACTCTTATCATGAGCTATACTACCTCTCTTAGTAAGGGAGATACCCGTATTATCATCCTTTTCACAAAAAAAGTAGTCCGCTATTCTATATATCTTCTCAATTTAACGAACAAGCAACTAAAGCTAATAAACCTTCTCTTTTTTCTTCTCTTCTTTACTTTAGAAAGATAAGATAATTTAAACAAAAGAAAGATTTCCTCTATTTACATTAATAAGATGTAGTCTCTTATTAAATATATTTAGTAATTTGTTAGAAAATGAATCTAAGGAATCTATAGACGAACCGTAAACACTTATCAAGAATACTCCAAATAAATTTGGAGTCCCTTAAGTCTTACTTAGTTTTACAAACATATTAAAGTATACAATCGAATACCCTTTCATTTTATTAAACTAAACATTAAATATTCCCTACAGAAATAGAATCTAGATACGGCTTCTATAATTGCACAAATTAGAGTCCTTTTTGAATTCTATATGGAATTACGAGTACTGCTGAAGGGAAAACCAAACATCTAATTAATACTTGACTGCTTGGATTACGGAGTGCTGATACAGTAAACTTTACACTAAAAAGCTTTCCTTAGCTTTATATTTATCATTCCGCCGCTTAGGCATCGGTCAAAACAAAATTATTACAAAACGAACTTAATAAAGTATAACAAGAAATTAATAAGGACACTCGTTTAAAACAAGATCTCAGATAATTCCAATTTCTAATTAAGACAATATTTAAGTTCTAGTATTAGACTTAAATAGTTTAGCGCCCGTGTAAAGTAGTATTATATTAATTAATTTAAGGATCTCAAAAAGCTTACGTACATTTTGATCTAGATGCCTAGTTAGGATACACCTGGCAGTAACTATTGCTTTTGAACCCTGCCCTTTCATATAAGCGGCCCTTGATTTAACCTACTCTTAACTGAGATTTCTCTAAGAACCTTTTGACTTATTTATAGTGTAGCTTTCAATCCTTTAAAAAGTAAGAGTCTTAAACTTCATTCAGAGACTCCGGTTAAATAAATTATATACAAAAGTGGGCGCGCTTTAAATGGAACTGTTTAAGACTTTTTTTATCAACGGGTCGTTTTTTATTAGTATTAGTAACGAGATTTTAGCCTGTTAAGCTTAGTGTCTTAATAACCGGATATTTTATAGTGTGACTTTTAAGTATTGAATTTCTTTTATTAGAAGTGTATTTGTAAAAAGCCTGAGCAGTTAGAATATGACCTAAACTTTACAAAAGCTGCACTAAGGGTACGAGGTATTTTAACGAGTTACACTGCGGCTTCTTTTAATTGAAAATTTTGATTTAACTAACTTAACTACGTTACCTGCTAAATATTAAGAACTATATTAGTATAATCTAAAATTTTAATGTGATTTGCTTCAAGGAAAAAATAGAGACTAATCATGATCTGATAAGCAACTTAAACAGGGACTGCGTTACCTCATAATCTAATAGTAACTGTCGGTTTGAACCTATGCATTGTAATATTAAAAGCTAGTGCGTTACCTACTTTAGGGGGCTCCTCGCGAGAAAGTATATAGAAAAACATCTATTTCTACGGGTCCCTAAATTATAGAGTTTTCAAAAGTTTCATTTTAGGTGTCCTGTAAGGCTTAGACCAAAGAAACTCTTAGAGCCAATATTTACATTATTGAATTGCTTACGTTTTCTATCCCGTTTTGCTTAGTTATAAAAGAATCCCTAAGAGCTAATTTCGAATACCTTTGCCCCTTTATAGACCCGGCGAGCTCTTATACTAAATACTTTACGGGATCGGGAAGATAACTGCCTTTAGGAAACAGAAGAACTTAAGAGCAACCCCTTTACCGACTCTTCCAATAACAAAAACCTAACTTCTCCTAAAAGGAAAAGGTTACTTAATTAATTACATTACCTTCTGATGACTTACTTTACTATAGTATAAAGCTATTGGCTACAGGATTGACTTTATACCCGTAAGCTGAGGACACGGACAGTTAGATGTATTACAGTTGTTAAGGATAAGATCCCTCCAGTTCGCTGCGCTTATCCGCAAGGAGGATACAAACCTTCTAAAGATTAGAGATACGTCCTTCTTACCGACTGTAGCGTTAGCAAGGAAGATTAACTCAGGATAGTATACATAGTGTACAGACTTACACTAAAGACAAAGAAAAAACTTTCACTTCATTTGCCGGAAAACTCCTTTTTAGCAGGACTTTGACTTCCAACAGTCCCCGATTTCTCACTCTTTATAATATTTAAACCGAATTTGCGTAATAAAATCTTAGATATTTAAAGAGTTTTGACTTTCACAAAAGCTGAGAAAAAGAATCCAGATTCCTTAGATTAGAAATGAAATAATACCCACCTTATGATTCTTATGGCCTAGCAGCTTTGTTTTTCTATTCCTATTGATCCATTGACTTGCTTGTTTTATTTGAGCAATTGTTGACTTGCCAGACTTGTATTAGGAGCTATCCTTTTCCGCAGTATCTGTACCATAGCTAGACCTAATTTCTTAGTAGGAGTAAGAGCTATGCACTCTTGTTATGGTTCGTAGCTTTTGTAGTTACTACATTTTTGTAGCTTATTCTTGCCTGTACCTATTGGAGCTAAGCTACTGTACTTTTTGTTATTGTAGTATAGTAAGTTACTCTTTAATCTACTTTAATTAGTTATTATAGTAAGGGAAGCCTTGCCTTTATTCTCTCTTACTTAAGCCTTCCTTTTAGAGTAAGCAATTAAATAAAATCTAATTAAAAAAATAGGCAAAATGTAATAAAAAAGCTACGAACAGGGTAGCAGTAGTCTTTCCTAGAATAGAGTTAGGTAAATACTTATTGGATTTCTTAAAACGGGCTAGTACTCAAAAAGGTAGGGGAAGAGCCCTAGACATGAGTTCCTGTACTATATATAAAGGAGTTTAGAAGAAAGATATTTATCAGATTCCTCAGTCTAAGTGCCCGAAAAGTAAGGAGTTTCCTATTAAAAGGATAAAGACCCTGAGTTCTAGTACTAGTCTAGTAGAGTTATTTTATCCGCTTTAGTCGGGTAAACACTTTAGGAAAAAACTGGGGGACACTGACTCAAGGAACGGATTAAAAATATCGGAATAAAGCAAGTTCCTTGAAATTAGGTCCGAATTAAAGGAAACCTCTTGTAAACTCAGCAAGGAAGTCTAACTCTCTTCTCTCTAAGGCCGAACTTTGGTTAAAATTTCCTATAAATTACATTATTAACACCTAACCTCAGCTCCTATTATTATAAAAGTCTTGTATCATTCGTCGTGAACCCCCGTTTCCTTAAGTTATGGGTGCTGAATTCTAAAATCAAGAAGTTCCCTATATTATACATCACTAAGTGACTGTGATAACAAGGGCCCTGTTTCAAAATAGAAATTGTACAGGAATACTTATAAAGTAAAGACAACTTTAGCTACTGCTTCATACACTTCTTGGAAAATAAGGATGCACCCAAATTCGAGACTGGGCTAATACTGGGCCTTCAATTCCAGTTACTCCAGGTTGTGTCTATTTACTTTTTTATACCTCTGTTTATTGTAAGAGAAGCCTCCCAGATGTCTTGTCAACGATGAATGCAGGAGCAGTTCTCCCCTTTTTTCTAAATTCCATTTTTGTCGAAAACCAAGTACAGCTAAAAAATATGGACTATAAACCGGATAACTCTTATTAAGTAAAGGGGTATGGCTCCCAAGAGGGTATCCCCTTAAATTAAAGGATGTTCCAGGAAGTCCCTGAGATTTCAATCTATATCTATTAAAGATACTGCGGATGAAACCTATTTCTTTATCTACAACTCTTATTTCCTACTTGCTTGTTTGGACTTATTTTTAACGCTTGCACTGGATCCTTTTGTTTGTATAATAATTCTATTTATGTAACTCACGTAGTAATTGCTTTATCAAACTTGGATTACCAATTCAGGGTTTAGAGTAGAGATCAAAAACTTTTCTTAACATACTTTTTGCTCTTTGATTTTAGTGGGATACCCGGTTTTACTATATGACCGTTTACTAAGTGGAATAGAATCTCTTTTACTTTTTACTAATCTTCTCTATTTCAATGGGTGGCAAGAATCCTCATTTTGGATACAGGGATTTGACGTGATTTAAAAGGCTAACCTAAAAAAACCTCTCCTTTATATCCTCTTAAACAACTTAAAAAACCAAGGATCCTTATATACCCCCTCTCCTTAAGTAAACCTCTAATAAAGACTAAGAAATTCGAGTAAAAAACGGATTGAATAGCCCACTACCCTAGATTTTATAAAGGCTTTTCCGAAACAGAAGACTTTTTCTTCTAGTAGTCTAGTTCTAGATTAAGGGTACCGGAATAAGTAAGCAATACGGAACAACATAGACATTCCTTAAAATATCTTTCTATTTACCCCTTCGAATATTCTTTTCCCAGGTACTCTTAAAAAAATGAGGATACTTTTCCTGGATATAGTAAGAAACAAACAGATAGGGTTTCCCTCTTAAAACGGGTCCTTACCCACTTTATAAGATTTATAGGCACTGCTCCCTTTTCCTTTTTTTATTCCAATAACCAAGTTTCTTAAAAAAACTTTTCTAGGATTTGATCCTAAGATTTGTAGTAGCCTCTTGAAAAAAGAAGTGCTTTAATACTTAGAAAGTGTGGGTCTTATCTTGAGAGACTTGTAACCCCACTTTTATTCTTGTAGTATTAGGGGACTCGGAGTTTTTGAACCTGTATTCTTTATTTCAAGTAGAAAGTTTATTACCAGCGTTGCATGATAAGTAATAAGTATATCCAAGGAGTTTCCTAACTTCGATTGCTTTAAGAGTGGAGTGGAGTTAAGTTCTTTATCTAAGTGATTTAGTTCGCTTACAAGATCTAAAAAACTTTTCCTTAGGATAATAGAATCTCGTACTTCCGTCGGAGTACCCTGGGAACGCCTCAATAGAACGCAGCTGCCCACACTAGGATTTCTGGTTATAATTATAAACCCAAGTATATTTCAACTGATAAATAGTACTTTATCCTCTAAAGAGTTGGAAATCGGCTAGAATACGAAACTTGGGTAACTACTAAAACTAAAGAAGAGCCTCTATTACTTATTCTAGGAATAACTTCCATATAAAGAGGAGTATCCTGTACCAAGCATTTTTAATTAAGCTCCTTAACTTAAAAATTTTAAAAAAGTAAAAAAAAGCATAAAACACAAGCTTTAGCGCAAAGGTTCTTACCTGAACTAAGGAATTAGTAAACCCTATATTTTCTGAGATTTTGCTTTTTTGGATTATTGAATTAAATCAAAGCTTTCTTTACAGGCGAAGTGTAGTAAGTACTCTTCAGGATTTTAGAGACCTATTAGATTCCTGTGTATCTCCTCTTTTAAACTATCTAGTATACTTGAACCGATGGCAGTCACAGGAGGTTCATTTCAAAGGGTTTTTATTAGGAATTCCCTGTATACCATAAATAAGTATTGCGAGCCCTTATAGATTTGCTTTGGTATGGTATAACAGAATAATATAATTCAGACTAGAGTAAGCTATCACTACGAATATACTCGCCTGGAGCTCCAGTTTTTAAGGCGCTAATATAATATAACAATGTAAAACTATCACTCTTTTGTATACAATAGTAGCCCTAATGCCCTTAACAGAGTCTAGCTGTGTACAATACAAGAGGAAGACAGGTTTACTCTCCTGTGAGTGTGGGTTATTACTAAGGTTCTCTTGAAGCTTTTACTTTGGCAATTTAGTATTCTTAAATAAATATAGTAAATATTCTTAAGTAGCAAGTACACTAGATAGCTATTCCTTAGCTTTTTTAGAGTCTGATAAGGAAGTTTATGTAAGTACAGGTAAAGGGAACTTTAGGGCCCAGCAATTTTTTTACTGGGTGTAACTTTTAAAGAAGCGTTTTCAACGCCAGGAAAAATCAAGCTATTGCAAAAATTTGACATCAGCATAACTATAACTTTCTAAATACTAATATCCGTTTATAAGTTTTCGCTCGCTTCAGTGTTCCCAATAACAAACAGGAAGGAAGTATATCCCTGAAACAACTAAAACCTTATACTATAGTAACTTCTTACATACTTAATAAGTTTGTAATATCCTGTAATTCCTATAAAGCCTCTTAGCTTAGTAGGAGCCCTTCAAGAGTTTCTTAGTTTTTTAGGAGTACCTCTTAAAAGTAGGAATTTTTCGTATCCTTCCAAAGATTTCTGACATTCACTGTAGCGCTTACCTAGGATAAGAGATAAGAAGTTAATATAATAAAAGGGAACCCTGATAAAGGCTCTTAAGGGGTACGGGAAAAGGATCCTAATTTCTTAGTGTAGTAATAGCCCCCTCAATCTTTTCAGACACCTGGATTCCTTTACTTAGATTTAACACCCAGGAATTTTGCCCTTTTAATCTTTATCTAACCAAATTTGCCAAGTATTCTAGTACTAAAATGCCTTGTTTCTTCTTGTGTAGACTAGAGAGCTAAAATATGAGTTACCCCAGTAAGTTCATTAATATTAAAGAAGAAATCCTGAATTTGGTAATAAGTAACATTTTTGAGCTAAACAAAAAGTCGAGGGCTGGTAAAGCTGTAGAATTAGGCACGCACTGAAGCTTTAATGCAGAAGTCTCGCATTCTTGAGCCTCTAGCTAGCAGTATCCAGAAAAAGAAGACCCTTAACTCAGTTTTACTTACGCATTTCTACCTAAGGGACTCCCCCTCTTTTTATAGATGTTTTTACAAAGGATATTAGTATTAACCAAGGATTGGAAATTTCTTAGTTATATTAGGTTCTAATTATTACATTTATGTGACTCGATTAGATCTCCCAGCTTTTTAAGGAAACTCTTTCTTTTTTAAAACGAAAAGCCCAGGAACCCCTCTAATTGTATAATATGTTATAGATAAAATTTACGGGAATTTTTGGTAGTAAATCCAGATGCATCCAAGTCTATTTTCTTAGTATAAAATGCTTTTAGAGTTTTCTAGAAGGAAGTTTAGGTCCTATGTAAAGCTCTTGTGGATTCTTCCCCGAAAAATTTTACTCTTAAGATTCTAATTTTTATTTACCAGAATAACCCCCTTTTTATGTGAAGCAGGATCTTGCGTTAACCCACATAAAGGAATCTTAAATTACTAAATATACTAAAGGGAGTTTCCACTTTTTAACAATATCCAAAAATGAGGGATTCCTTGGATTATAAAGAGTGCGTAGTTTATCTTTTAAGAGATTAAGAATCGCGAAACTCTCTAGTACAAGCTCTTTACAGGGAAATTTTTATTACAAAAGTTATAAGTTACGAATAAAAGCCTAGGGTTCGAGTCCAGATAAATAGGAGAGTGTCCCCTCGTGATTAATTAAAATCTAGAAATCAGCCGCTAATACTAACCTAGTTTTCGTTTTTGAATTAACCTGACCGCCTTGAGGAAATAAAAAAGGGGAGGATTATCAAGCAACTTATTTGAAATTGGCAGCTTTCCGGTGTCTGGGGTCGTGTTTGCCCAAAAAGATGGTATAGCTATAGCAATTAGTTAGCATTTATAAGAAGAAGCCTTTTTTAGGGTCTGCTCGTCTAGATTCAAACAGTATATAAGTATCTTCAGCCCGAGAAACTCATGAAATGTCAACTTTAATATTACCTTAAATTCCGGGGACCCTTTTTACGTGAAGAGTGGTCTGAGTAAATTTCTTTTAGATATAAAAGTCAAACTTGAGGTATATTGTAGTGTGCATATAAGCCCTAAAGCCAGGAAAGTCTTTAGCTCCAGCAGCTAGAATCGGGCTCTCTTTTTCATTTTAAAAACCTAAGCGAGTACCCGCGGAGCTCCCTTGTACTTTAAAATGTAGATAATGTTTACTTATTTTCGGAAATCCTTTAAGAAATAGCCAGACCCCAGGACAAATTAACAGCTGTTGCAGACAGCCCTAACCTGATCTTAAAAACGAGGACACATTAAATAAATGTATTTGTACTACTAAGTAGTATATATCCCTTTGAGAGGAACACAGTTATATAAGGATTAGTCCTTTCCCAATCTATTTGTGAGCTTTAAATTAAACAGGTACAAAAGTTTTTTATAGGAGTTCCCGGGCGGTGGTAGTAAGTATTTAAAATAGGAAATAGCAGTTGCAGATATTTAATTAAGAGCAGAATAAGTTTTGCCTTCTCGGAATCGGCTGTACGACTTAGTGCCAAAACTAAATTGGGGACGTGGGTGCGCTTTAAGGATTCGTAAGGATTAAACCAAAAGTTTAACCCAGATTTCACTTTAGCTGGCAGGAAATGAGTAACTCGTTCTTAATTTACCTTTTATAGAGGTTTAACCTTTACATTTTTTAGAACGTCGAGGGGAACGCCGTATAGCCTCTTTTTAGCTTCTTAATTTGATTCCTATAAGAGCGTCTTAGATAAGTCAAAATAGAGGCTTACTTAATTTGTGCAATAAATTTCAAACCTAGTTAGTAGCTTTTCCTAAAGTTAATTCCTCAACAATACAATAGCGTTAAAAGTACTAGAGAATAGGAACTTGTATAAATTTGCTTCAATAAGGTGTGAGCCCCGGCCCGGTAAGAGGCGCGGGCTATAGGCAAAGAGTATAGTGTCCTACTTGATAAAGCGGGAACAAAGGACTCTACTAGTATGGATTTTCTAGAAGTTGTAAAGGAGGAGTCCCCTGTTATTTTCTTTATCAAACCTAAAGCGCTGCCTTTTTTCTAATTCAGGAGTTCCTTTTTTTATACCCGATACTAGTTATAGTTAAGTCGAGTCATTTTTACCCGTAGATATGCCCCCTTAATACAGCAAAATAAGAATGGATAAATTATATTCTTATTCTTATATAGAGTAATTCTATTAATCCTTAATAAAAAAAAAAGGTTTTAACCGGACCCTCCCATTAAGTAAGAAAGGGGTTGTGCGTGCCCCTTAAAAGCGGATGAGAAGGAATTCGGTATATTTATAGCAAGACTTCCTAGTTCTAAAAGTAGGTAGATCTCTTTCTTTCCTTTTTAGCTATCTCTTGTATTAGTACGTTTCGTAAAAAATCCCTGTAACCTGTAAGTTGTTTTGCAGCAGGAAAAAAGAGAAGCTTATACCTTTAATTAGGATTTACTTAAAATTAAAAAGCTCTAGTAAGAAATAACAAGCCTAATCTAATAATAAATTACTCTCATGTTATTAAAGAAAGTGGGTTCTTCAGCAGTAAACTTTTACTAAGTATTAACCAAGGCATTCTTAAACTCAAGCGGACCCTTTTAGTACAGCCCTACCATAGATCTGTCAAGGGAATCCCGAGATTTTTATTTACCCATTATAGAGTATCTTGTATAAATTCTTGTGTTTTTCTGGGCTAACTCCCATTTAAAGAGTCTTCTGAAAAAAACCAAGGTTACCTCTATTTTAGGGACCCTCGCAAAACCCAAGCACCCTCTTATCCTGATACTCTAAGCCGGAGTAGCTTAATTACTTTATACAACACCCTTTCAATCTAGTGGGCCTTGCTAATAGAATAGATAGAATCCTTTTCTCCTCCCAAGGATTGCTCGTTTTGGTAAAATACCTCCAGCTTGCAATACGAAAAAGAGTTTATTCTCTATTCTTGTTACTATTACTACAAATACAAAGAATAATCCAATACTGGCTACTTGCTGTTCCCTGCTTCTGTACTCTATAAAACAAAGATTTGGTTAACCAAGGAAAAGGTCTAGTAAGTTAAAGGTAGATAAGGCGGGCTTGCTTAGTCTTGAAATAACGTACTGCTCTTAATTAGGGAGCCCCTTTTGTTAAACAAAACCTAAGTCCATATTTGGGCCCCTTCTCTAATCATAAAGAATATTACATCCCAAAAAAAAATAGAAGACACCCTTCTCCTTTAAGAAAGCTTTTATACTCAAATTGAGTTTGAGACTATGAACCTTAAAAAAGAAATCCGTTCCTTATTATTCTACTTTCATGAGTCTCTACGACCGGTTTCCTTTAATTCACTTTTAAAACTCTACCCCGAAAATCTAGATCCAGAAGAATTAGTTAAACCCATAGGGTAATGTAAAGCGCAGTAACATATATATAGGAACCGGGGTTAAAGTTGTTTTTTGTAAATTTAGGCTAGAGTTTCCTTTTAAATAGGGCGTGAGTCTGTAATCCGGAAACCGCTGGCAGCTCAACTAAAGCCATAGAAGAACTCTCCTCTGAAATAAAAAGACTATTAGTAAACGAAATTCTAAAGCTTTCTTAAACTTCGGAGAAGAGAGCTTCGTATAGACTTTTTTTAAAGAGACCCCTAGATTAAATACCCCGCACCGCGTTGATAGCAACTAAAGTGAAAGTAGTTTTACGTTAATGACACCCTTGTAACCTTTTAAAAAAGCAAAGGAACCTAACAGAGATAATAGAAAACAGGAGATTCTCCTTCTTGATTAAATTAATCAAACCTTTTTGGAGTCTAGAACGGGGGTTCTCCTATATAGAAAATTCTAGTAGGGCGCAGTCCGTAGCTTTTACATCTATTACTCCTTTAAGTTAATTCTATATTATTATAAATGAAAAATCCTAGAGGTATAGCTGCTTGGCAGTAATGGATTCTCTCTGAGTGTAAATCAATAGGAGATTTCCTTTATTATAATATACTAGGACTCCTGTGTTTAAGTACTTTTCAGTTTCTTTATACCCTAACCCAGGTGAATAAAGATTCGAGCTTATGTATATGTAACAAAAGGGGCTTGGGCTATAGTTTACCTTCAATGCCTTGATATACTTATTTGAAAGAGGAGTCCTAAGGAAGAGAGTGCATAATACTTTTGTGTTATAATGCTTAACTCTTTTTGGTTAAAGTTTCTCCTGTACTAATGGGGAACCCTTTTTATAAGGACTTCCTGTTTGCTTGTAAGCTTGTTTTTTTAGAAGTTCTTTAGCAGCTCGAAAAGTGTAGGAGTAATTAGAGGCTTATGTTCCGTTATCACTGTTGGGTTGGCTAAGGACTCTGATAATGTCTTTGATTTACGAGCTTTTCCTTTCGTTCATTATTCTAAATTAGTATAGGCTTATGAAGGGTCCTCTTGTGAAAGGCTTTAGGCCCCTTTCAGAAATAGGTGCAACGATGTTGTATTTTTCGTACTAAGCTCTGTGTTTTTACTGTAGGGAAACTAATCGAACGAGAATTCGAAATATTGGTCCTTGGTTTTAAGAATATGGAGCCCCCTTTTATACACAAGGCTTCCCGGGGAATAACACTCAATAGAATAGAGAGAATAGAAAGCCGCTTTTTACTATTACTAAAATTACAAAAAAACTCAGACTAAAGGAAGACTCCCTACCTATTCTTTTTTCCGTAATAAACGGAATCCTTTCTCTTTTTTTTTTTTTGAAAGACGTAAACCTTTAGCTTATCCAGCCGGGTAGTCTTTTTGTAATTAAGTAAATAAAAAGCTTTTGCTAAGTAAACTCCTGAAAGGTTACGGGAGCTTCGGAATAAAAGGAAAGCTTTAGTATAGAATATGTATAGCTCCTTGCCAAGTATTTTGTATCTACGATACGGGGGGGAAGGTTTCAGATTACAAGAAGAAAACCAACTGGAAAAAGAAACCATGGATGTCCTAGCAGTAAAAAGAAATTGCAATTTCTGACTCATTAACACCTCTAAGTAAGACAACGTAATTAAAAACTCTCTTTAAAAATTTCTTTTAAAGGAACTGGAAAATAAGCACTAGTAACATATTACTAAAGTCCGGAGCCTCTCTTCTTCAAATCTAAGCTGCCCGAGTAAACAGGTTTCTTTTGAAATCACTTAAATAGAATTGGAATTTTTTTCTCTATCTAGTTAAGAGTACTTGTTGAGAAGGCTTTTAAAAGACCCTACAGAAGCTAAAACGCTGATTTACTCACAAGAATGCCAAAGGTTCGAAGTCGAAGCCCCATTGACTATTCCAGATCATAAATCTCTCATCTTAGCTATAGGATCCCTTCTATGCTTAGGCGGGAAAGGATATTGTAGCACATAGAAATGTAGGACTTGTTTAGAGGAATTTCCCGAAGGATCCCTTTTTAAGGTTAGATTTATTAGAGAATTTCGTAAGAAAAAAAGGGTTTAATATAGGATAACTTTTAGCTTGAGGTTGTATGTCAGGATTTTTATAGTAATTTACCGCTTATAGGTTTTACCCCTCCCACTTATATTCAAGTATTCCCTAGCTTTTCTTATATCACCAAAAATTCTCGGCCTTGTAAACAATAGGAAAGCCCCCCCTGTTCTTTGCTTTTTTATTATAAAGGGTAAACCAACCCCTTAAACCCTAACAAGGGTTTAAGTCAAATTACAGAAAGAGGTCTTACAGATTATACGAATTGCACTTAATATACTTTAATATAGAATTCAGACTCTACTAAAAACCCTGTTACAGCAAATAAGCTACTCTATAACTGTAATATCAAAAACAAAAAGGAGGTGCCTTTTGAACTAGCTGCAAAAATAGAAAACCCGACCTTTAAAAAGGGAATTCTACGATCAGTTTACTGCAGTGTTGCTACTAATGAGTCTACCTAGTAAATTTGACTTAACTTCTACTATATTTTTGACTATTATAGGAATTTTAAAGAAAGAGAGAACTAATACTTATATTTACTAAACAATTATATAAATAAAATGAACTTTTGACAAGCAGTTATCCTAAAGCCTTTAAAAAAGTGATGGCAGGCGTATAAATTAGAGCGAAGTATTCAACCCAATCTATACTATTGTACACTACATTTACCCAAATTAAGAAAGTTTTATCCTAAACTGAAAAGTGATACGAAAAGCTCTATTTAACACGGAGTACCTTATAAAAAAATATATATATATTTAAAAGATAAGGAATTCCTAGTAGGCACTACCAAGCAAGTACGCAGGAAGCCCTATTATGTCAAATTAAATAACTTATAACAAAAGTAAGGGGGAAAATCTTTCATAACGAAATACTAGAATCAGAAAAATGAAAATTAAGGGTTCCCTACTTTTGTTACTCAAACGGTGAAAATAAAAGCTTTTTTTTTTTTTGAAAAGCGGGATCCTGTAAAAAAGAAAAATTGCATTTTTATATCGGCAATAAAAAGAGTTTGAGTTTCTATATTAGTTGCAAAATAAAGGAATATTCGGAAAGAAAGCAAGAACTTTTATGTAAGAATCTATTCTAATTCCTACTGATAAATATAAGGGGTATTCTTTTCAACTGAACCTTACCAATCACGTACTTTCATTATCATGAATCCTAGCTAGTAAGTCCTATAAAAATGGATTTTTCTTTATTTTGGGGTATGTATAAGGAGTTCCTTTTTAAGGAGATCTCGAAAGCAGGATTTCTAGTATAAATACAGGGTATAACTATGCTTTTGATATGGGAGTTCAGAGATTTTTAATACATATGTGATTTAGGGGTTACTACTATAATTAAGTCATTTTACATAAATAGAATACAGACTGAGAGGTGCTTGCTCGTTTTAAATTCGTAATAGGTACTCCTTTTTTATGTTTTGGAAAGACTTTACTATTAAAGAAGCAAGACTATTTAAAAGCAAGTGCTTCGTAAGGAATGAACTTCCCTTTTTATTTATAAAAAACTTTGGCTAGAGAAAGTCTTATATGTTTATTTTAGCTGTTTATCATCCATTTTTACTATATTCTTTCTATTACTAACTTATAGGGAACCTCGAGCCTTTACTTCTTTATTACTCAAAATCTTTATCAGAACATAAGAATTTTCTTGGCTAAAAGAATTTAAAAATGATACTGAATCCTGTGTTCTAGAGTCTTTAGGGCTTTTTCCATACCTGGATAGACTTGTTTAGGTACTTATAAAAATTTTTATAGGTATCCCATTCTGTTCAGGAAGTTTGTTTTCCTACAACTCCGACAAATGCTATTCCAAAAAACTATATAACAATATAATTACCTTACCTTAAGCCTTCTACAAATCCAAATGTCTAGCTACCTTCACTTTTTAGTGGATTCTTTACGGGATTGCCCTGTGCTATACCCGAGTCTTTTTTAGTTATTGTCGAACTAGTGAAATTTTAGACTTTTTACTCTGTATGGAGCTCTTTCTTAGACTACGTATCTCTTTACTTTGACACCAACTCATTGGAATTCTTTTGTTTTAAAAATGCCTTTTGTGTAAAAATTTTTAAGGGCCCACGCCGCTATATGTATTGAATAAGCAGCACCCTTTAAATTAAGGTATAAAACGGATGCAGATGAAACATTTCTATTAAGGCTCTCTTGTATCATACACATCTCGAGAGAGGAGTAAAACCTAGGAATACTAAAAATTTGACTGCTTTCCTTGTGAACCCCAAAGGGTTACCTTCTTATGATTCTAGAGGTTTTCTTTCGAATAAACTTTGAATAGTGAAAGTTTAGAAATCCAGGCTGCCTCTTATTAAGCCGAGTACTTGCATTAAAGGGGTCAGTGCTTTGGTCCTTTGCTTACGGTAGCACAGGTTAAGTCTTTTATTATAGTACTCGTTATAAAGTCCGGGCGCTTTACTTCTTTATGAGAAACCCTTAAGTTGCCCCAAGGGTGTAACCTAGACCCCTCTTCTTTGATTTGAGTTTTGGCTTAGGGACCTTACGCAAATCTTAAGGTACCCTTAATTATGCTTCTTATAAACAAAAAGCCAAGGGCGTACAGAAAGGAGTTACTCTTGATTTCGAGTTCGTTTTAGGGGAGATCCTAGGAGCAGGGTACCCGGTATATACTTAAAAACCTTTCGCAGCTAGTATTCCTTTATTTAGTTTCTAGATTAAGAACTGTTGTATGAGCTAAATCCTCGAAAAGAGTTATAGGAGCCAATCCACTTTATCCGTAAAGAGATCTCACAAGCCTAGACTCAGTACCTCTATTATTGGCAAGGGTGTCGCCTTAAAGGAGCTCTTTGGTCCGAATGTAATATTCTATGATTTTGAAGCCAATTGGTAGTTCCTTCTTGAGTAAATAAACTAAATTAAAAAGTTTTAGATTCTATGCTATGCTCGGATTCTCTTGTCAAAAAAGGGGCCCATTCCTCAGGCAACCCGGCGCGGGATTATACTTTTCCGAGATTTAGGGGGTAGTTAGAAAGGTTGGGGAAAATTTCTAAAACGTTGTTCTCTATTCTCTATGATATATATATTCAGGATTAGAAGCGAACCTGTTTAGGCTCTCCTTTGCCTTATCTTTTAGACAGGATACATAATAACACCCACTATCAACTGCTTCTTTATTCTTACTTGCTTTCTTAATCTTCGGCATGCTTTGTTTCTTAATACCTCTTTATTTGCCGGGATTTTTATCTTTGTCAAGGTCCTCCCACGGGAATCTAAACTACTAAATTAGAGTTTTTTTCGTAAATACCAGGAAAAACCTTTGTAACCTAATAAATCGTATAAATCTAAGGCCTGCCTTTATCTATCATTTTCTTTCCAGAAGTATAAAAAAATAAGCCTAAGAAATAGGATTCTAGGACAAAAAAGGTATAGTTCTCCTGCAGTTTTTTACTTAAACTCTCAAGCATCCTTAAAAAAAAAGGGTTTAACTTTATTAAATTGCTTGGGTTTTAGGATAATGCAAAAGGAAATCCTGAGTAATAAAACAAATGCGTTAGCCCTTGAACTAATATTTAACAGAAAATCCAAGGGGTTGAACAAGATCTAATAGAAAGCTACACAAAAGGAGTTTCTTGACGTCTCTGAACTAAGTAAATGTAAAGTACTTCACCTCACAGTCAAAATAAAAAAGCATTTTCGGGGTATACTACTCTTGTAAGATATCCACAATATAAATATAAAAAAAGTGATTAATCTACTTCATTTCCTTATGGCCTTATGGAATATTATTCTATTAAAGAAAACTCGTAGGAGAACTAAACTCCTACCTTTACCTTATCTAAAAACTACTTTTTAAAGTAACAGTAGGGAATACTCGCGTGTACGGGAACTGCACCTATTTATAAAAACTAGGATTACTCTCAACGCTAAGAAAGATTAATTAAGGAAGCACTTCCTTTTATTTATACGGACTGGCTATATAGCTACTACGGAGAGCCCAAGGGGTTAGAACTACTAATATAGGGGTTGTACTCGTTTGAATGAAACTTAGTTATAAATTATTAATTAAAAGATTCTTACAAAAAGAAAGGGTTTAGCTAGACTAGACAGGTAAGATTAAGATATAATACCCTGACTCTTGATTTGGTGAAAGGATCCTAACGTTCCTTTTTTAAGATTTTTGAACACCAAAAGGCTCGGCCGAATTTTGATATGAAATTTTCTGATAATTCTATAGTGACTTAAATAGAAAAGACAAGACTAGGTTCTTAAAAACTTGTACAGGAAAACGGAAGACTTTTAAGTTAATTCATAGGTAAAAAGCTCCTCATAACAGGAACGCCCGGTAGCACACTGCTTTACGGGGGCTTTTTACTTCTCCGTCTTAAACCTTTTCATTTTTACGGAACCGTACTAATTATTTCTATATTTACGTAAGCTCAAAAGAATTTGTCAAGCTGAATACAATCTTATAATAAGTATAAGTCAAAGTAGCGAGCTAAATCCTCTTCTCAATAGGGAGTGAGGCGGGGGGCTCCTTTGAAACAAGCGAAGTACGGCTTTAAATTCCCTGTATAGCTATCTAAACTATTTATAAGACATTACGGACCTCTTTTTCCTTTAAGTATCCGGTAATAATATGATTTGAACCAATGAATTTTAATTCGTTATACCGTGGATTAATCAGATGAAAAGGGTAACTTTATACTTTATGGTAAAGAGAGTTTATACTAAATAACCAATTCTATCTAAGAAAAGAAAGATTAACCGCTTTATTGTCAAAAATCTATTTATTTTAAAGCTCTGTGGTTTGTCTAGTGGGGTGTATAGTAGTATAGGAATAGACTTTTTTAACTTTCTAAATAGAGAAGAAACCCCAAAATCTCAGCGGGTATCCTTTGACGTGGAGCACTTAACCAAGACTTCGAGTAAAGGGTGCAACTTTTAAGTCTAAAAAGTACTTCTTTTAAGTGCTGTAGAGAAACCTTTAAGTAATATCCTAACGAATCCTTTTTTGTGACTCATTAAGGAGAAGGAGCTCCCTAAAAAAACTTCTTAGTAAATGTTTATTGCTAAAAGAAAATAATAAAAGATAAGAGACCCGCTTATATTATTTCTTATTAATTTGTTGCCACTTTTACAACTATAGGGCTAAAAAAGGCTCTAATTTTTATACTTTACTTTAGGTGCGCGAGAAGTAGAGCGCTTAAGAAACCTGTGAAAAGGAAGTCCTTATATATAATTAGGATAGGCAAGTTAGCCCTCTTCTATAAATTTGACAGTAGGAGAAGGCATTAAAAGTTATAGTACAAAGTACAATTAGATTCAGTTTTTCCAAGTACCCGGAAGTTCTTTTATATAGTCCTTTTCCATTCAAAAAACTAAAGGGTTCAAGCCATAACGCCTAAAAATTCTACGGGAGCAATACTCGAAGTAAAAAAACGGGAACGTGGGCAACTTTTGATGAAAAATACAAAAAGTATTAAAAGCTGTTCGGTTTATTTCTGGTTCCTCTTAAACTTAGTGAGATCCTCTTTATTTGGAATAAGGGGTTTCCCCCTCCCAGTAGTTTTGACTCTTTCTCTTTGTAATAGCACTCTAGGGACTAAGGTTATTCCCTACCTTCTGTGTTTAAGGATATTTCAATGTTTTAAAATACAAAATTATAGTCAAAAGTCAAAGCTTATTCTTAAGTTATTATAAAAAGATAGCTTATAATAAAGCAAGCTGGTAATTCCTTTAAACATTAAGAGCTGCTGCTTGGATTTCAAATTTAGGTCATTTCGAAACCGTGGAGTTAGCTTGTGCAGCCCCTAGAAAGTTTCTAACTAATGGATCATTTAAGTGTAACTTTTTCCCTAAAAAAACTCTGTTCCTTAAAATCAAAGACTTAATTCGGGTATTCTAATTAAACCAAATAAAGAACTCCCCTATCAGGAAGCTTTAGAGCAATTCCCTAATAGAAGAACCTGGGTGTAAAAACACAAATGGATTAAAATTTTTAGGGTTGTACCCAATTAGCTAGGCTTCGGTCCCCTTTATTGTAAAAAGTGATAGGCCAGTAAAGCAAAACTATTTTAGACATTATAAAGATAGCTATAATAAAACTCGAGTATTGTTATCGAAGTTTCTTAAAAAGTCTCAAGCTTCTAAAGTAGAATTACAAAAGGGAAGAAATCCTCCAAAGGAATTCTGTCATAAGGTGCCTCAAAAACCTTTGGCTGGGCTTACGGGAGTTCCCTTTTATTATAAACTATCTAGCACTGCTTTATAAGAACCCCTTTTGTTGTATAACTTAAGAGCGCTTTAATCTTAAAATAGTTCCATCAAAGGAATACTTGTAACTTTATATGCACATAGGGACTCTCTACAAGACAAGATAAAATTCTTCCCTCAATTCGCAGCTTTTTAGATCTATTTTGTTTCTACTTGATATTATGTAGGATTCCAAAAGGATATTAATTGTACCCATCTGTATAAAGGATCCCGTTCGCAAAGAGAAAGGGGTCTTGTGCTCTTGTTATAGAGCTCTTTCAAAAAAACCTGGGCATTTAAGTCCCATAACTGTAAGTGATAAACGAGTAAAGCTTTCCTTAATTTACTTGTTGACGCCACTACACTCTGATTAAAATTTTTAGGCTGTCCAAGTAGCGCGTCCTTCTAGTAGCGGCACAGTTTGGCTATAACTTTTCAGGTCGAGTCTAAAACAAAAGGGTGCAGCCTAATAGTGAGACCTCTCTGGAAAACCTGTGGCATAGAATCTAGAACAAACCCACTGGAAATATAAAAAATCCCTTAGAACTCCTATTCTTCTTATTAAACTAACAACACAAATCCCTTAAAGTCCAGCAAAATGACTTTATACTACTAACAAGTAAACTAGGGACACTCTTTATTTAACTTTCCAAAAGATAGTAAAGTAGGAACTTGGATAAACGCTAAAATAAAGAATCACTTAGTAGAGAGCTTATCAAACTATCCTTTATATATATATAAATTATTCTAATACTAATAATAAGGAGGTGTGCCTACTAAGCCTAAGATTTTTGGTTGGATTCCTGCTTTAATGCTTTAATACCACGAATAGGGCTCCCCTTTTAGGACAAGCGTACTTTCATATTCTGAGTAAGCACTCCGGAAATGCTGAGTAAAAAGTGTAAAGGTTCCAAACTTATGTCACTAAATCGATACCTTTTACTTCCCCCTAAAGAAAGTTCTGATCATTCATCGAGCAAGCGAGCTCCTTTTCTATTAGAGTGCTCTATATTACTAAAGATTATAACCTGCAACTTTTATAGAAAACCTCAGTCAGTTCATTTTTACCTTGAAGGGGGTACCGTTAAGGATTCATTTTGTTAAAAACACAAAGTAAGTACTGACGTACTTACCTCGAGGAGGGCTCAGTTGCAAGTAGTCTTTTCCCCTCTAAGAGATAATAATAAACTAGTAGAGGGTTAAGCTAGAAAAGATAGATTTCTTGAGCAGGCAGTTAGGGGCATTCCGGATCTAGTTAATATTGAGTCTTTCATTTAGGTTTTCTAGGGTAACAAAAGGGCCCTTTTTTACTGAAAGTTCCGTAAAAGCTAAACTAAGATAAGCAAAAAAGGAGCTTTCACCTATAAATTAAGAGATCGTCCCTTTACATCTTTACATGAAGAGGTTATTCTAACAAGAAGTTTTTTGAAAGTGTACCGAGGGTAAGTTTCGACTTGAATAATAGATTTTAGGAATTAAAGACTCCCTATAATTGGAGGTTCTCCCCTTCCATAAAAATAAGACTAAGATTGTGCTCTTGATTTGTTACTTTTGGGGCAGCGTATCAATGGATAAAACACCGGATTCTTGCTTCAGATCGGTTTGCTCTACCCAAGTTGATAACCCCTTTCACCAGGTGCAGAAGCTTATACTAGATTTTAGCGAGATCTTATCTTTCTTTCTATATTAAATTAAGCGATTCCCTATTCCTCTGTTTATTTCGTAGAGCTATACTGTCTACTATGAGACTTTTCAAAAATGAGTATTCTGATTAGTCTTAGCTTGATAATTTAGACTTTAGACATAAACCCTAAAAAAAGGGCTTTTAAACTAACAGAGTTTTACTAAAAGATTCTATGGGTCATTTAAAGATGCGTAAGCTGACTACTTCAATTTCGATTTATATAAGAGTTTCTCTTATCTTCTAAAGTGCTAGGTACCTCGGCAAGAAGAACTTATCTTGAAGTGCAATCTTTGTAATTCTTTCTAATTTAACTTGTAAAAGTACAAACTCCCTCCTTTAAATAATAGGATAGAAAAAGATCACTAACGAAGAAACTTCCATGAAATCTTGTTAGTCATCAATTTCGACATAAAACTAAAACCCCGCCCCCTAGAATCCCCTTCTACTTCAGTTCAACTCAGAGAGAGTGAAATAAAAAACTTTTGGGTTACCTCTTTTACTGTATTATTATAATTGGCATCCCCTCTAGTTAGGTCATTTACCAACATTGGTTGTTTCATCCTCCCATCTCGATATCTCAGTAAATAAATGGTATACATTCCATATTCAAATAAAGCTACCCTATCGGGCACCTGTAATACTCTTTTAGTCTGAGCAAGTTCTTTCACTTCTTTCTATTTTGTTATAATAAAGCAAACAGTAAGAAATTAGAAATATTTAAGTTCTCGAAAGAGATCTCTTATTATGAAATTAGAGAAGTCCTCTGTAAATACTAACGTATAAAAGGTGTAATAATCGATCAAAAGAATTTCGAGTTATGCTACGTAAATCCATGTCATGTATACTTTTTCTGACTAGCTTATTTTTGTGTTTTTTTATCAGCTCAATCTTTCTGAGATACAAGGACCCTCTAAAAAAGGAATTTAACCAATCCTCATTGTAAGTGAACATAGTAGGTATAAGTCCCCAGCCCCAGACTATGCTTTTAAGCAGAATTTAGATGAGATAAAACTCTTTATCTGTTTGATAATTCCATTTACTTTACCCTATTTCCAATAACTAGAGTCAATTTTAACTATGAGATCGCACTGCCTTGTCTATTTCATTTTTCTGGTGCTGGGCTATATAATCTTACTGACGACTAGCACTAACTAAGGCTAAAAGACCTTTTCGTTCCTTTTTTTTTATTCCTCTTTTATATGGCTCCTTTGTTACCTTAAAACCGAGGGGTCCTATTCCTATGTGAATACACAAGGCACCTACTTCTACCTCAACTTAACATAGAAAAGATTCTGATAAAACTTTAAAACTCTACGAAATTCAATGCATATAGGGTTACTTTGAGTTCTCGAGTTACAAATATACAGTAGCGAAAATGAAATAAGAGTCATGTTAACCCTTGCCCTATCTAAAGATTTTAACTTGAAAGTAGTGAAATAGCTCTACCAAAGGAAAGAGGGGCCCTTTCCCTAGAGCCTAAATCCACGTTATGATACTATGAAATATTCAAATCTTTATCAGTAACAACTAGAGCCAAAGACCAAATGCGACAAGAGTAAACTATTTTATACATTAAGGGGTAACTGTTGCTTACTTATTAGGCCCTATTTCTTGCTTGCTATTATAACTCTTTTTAGTTTAAAGCAGAAATCCTTTATCTTTTATTGGATATATCCAAATCGGGCTTACTTTCAAAGAAAGCGCTGAAAATACACGAAGGTAGAAATGACTTTTATGGGTACAAGGTGGAGGAAATCCTTAGATTCAGCAGTTTAAGTAAGGAGCTCTCTGTGGGTTAAAAAGGGTATCCGTTTCAAAAAAGGGAAGACTCTAACACCGAATTTGTCTCTATAAAATTCCAGATTTACTTTTGGTTGGTAGGCGCTGGGTTTCTTCAGGATCCTTTATTAAGGCAAATCAAGGCAAAAGCACTTTTTTAAAATATAGTAAATAAGGTAGCACTTCATTTTGTGAAATCTAGAATAGGAGAAAAAAGAGAAATCGGAAGTTCCTTTCTTTATAAAGGAATGCAATTTTGGATATAATAACAAGGTGGGTTTTTTACTTGTGCATAACTCTTAATTAACTTAATTTAACAAGGTGAAAGAAATTGGAAAAACTGACATGCGAGAGACTTTATCCACATATCAAAGTAATTGTAATTACAGGTTTTTGCTGAATAGAGTACAAGGTATAGCCGCGCATAAGTAAGGTCTAGAGTTAAATTAAATGGAGAGTGCAATAGAGCCGTTTGCAGTTCTTTGTGGCTTATTAGTTGGTTATTTTGAAAGAGTTGATTAGTACCAGAGTAAGAAAAAGACAAATATAGTAGGAATTCCCTTTTTATTTTACAAGAGAAAACACTTTCAAGGCAAAACCAAGCCCCTAAATCATATAGGGTAGGGCAAAAGTCAAAGGGTCTACAATAGAATCGGGATTTACAATACAAGTAAGTTCGCTAGGAATTGGTAAATCCTTTATAAGAAGGAGGCCTTTTACAAGCATACAAACTTAGCCTCATCTAAAAGAACTTTAGGGCACTCAAAGATCTTTATAGGTTTCTATTTAGGAAGTTATAGAAAGGTTAGGAGAGTTAGTTTAAAATAAAAAAGTTAAATACTTTGGGAGTTGAACTCGTGTATTTTCTTAGTTTTCTAGTCTTTTTTTAAGAGGTATTTACTGGAGATTTAGGGAACAAGAGTTCCTCGGGCGCTTTCTCTTAGAGGTTAACTAAACAGGAATGTTATAAGTAATGAAGTCTGATAAATGTAAAGAGTTTAGCTGTTTTAAAGACTCTAAGAATTCAAGTTTCAACAAACAATAAATGAGATGATAGGGCTTAGCTTGGGGTTTTACAAGACAAAGTGGTCTTATATATAGCCAGTTAGGAATAGGGTTGGGTGTAAGAAATTTCCTCGCTCAATTTTTGTGTATATCTAAGCGATAAGGGAAGTTCATTACAAAAGCTCTATAGAGAAACCAATTTCTTTCTTCTAGGTTTCTATTTCGTTTAATAAGGAGCAAGCCCTGTACAGGAGTTAAAGTCTATTAGTTGCATGTTAGTCTTGCCTTATTAAGTGTACCGCCAGTTTCTTATTGACTTTTGTAGCTTTCTTACTCACAGCTTGTTTCTTAAGACCTGTCTACTTCTTATGAGTCCTTCTTAGTTAGTCTTGTAATTAGAATTCTACGAAAAGAGCTAAATAAACACGGGACTGGCTAGGGTTTATCCCCTTGGATTTTAGATTTGTTTAGTGAATTTAGTAACAAAAAGAGTCCGCAATATAGCAGGAACTGTAAAAGTGGATTAGGAGTCCCGGTTTCCGCCTCTCGGTTTAGAATTAAAACAAGTAGATATTTGGAGTATCTTTCTTTGTATTGCTTTCTTATTCTGGCAGTCTTACCGAGTCTATAAAATGAGAAAGGTCTAAGTTTCTTTGTAGAATTAGGAAAGATCTATAAAAGGGAAGTGCCGAGGGTTCTAGCAAATCAAGGAGAAGGTAAGAAAATGAAAGCGATTTGCTCTTGTTCTGCTTTCTGCTTGTTTTAGTACTTAAGTATTTGTGTGTTATGTATAATATCAAACATTAATGAAAGAATCCTTTATAAAAAACCCAGGCTCCTTTATCTTTTTGCCTTGGTAATAACCAAAACTAATTACTAATAAAATGTCATTTTGGTCAAGGAAACCTTGAAAATCACGTAGGGTGCTCGAAAAAAGAAAAGCCCCTGCTTAAGTTTCAATTTTCGGGTTCTTTTTTATAGTGAGCAGTCTCTTTTTATTCGATAAAAAGGGTAATAAAGATTTAACAAAAAGGAGATACACACGAAACAACTTTTGTAATAGATAAGCAAAACTTTTTATAAACTATATATAAAGGATAGTATGACATCGAAGCTCCGTTTGACCAGTGCACTTTCTTGAATAAGGGTTAATCCCTATCCTTTTTATCTTGAGTCGGTGCCTTCTATTCCTACGACCTGAATTGGTACCTCTCCTCAATCCCCGTGCATTTTGCTGCGCATGCCAAAAAGGGGGACTCAATTAAACAAAAAAAAGATATAAATTAATGTAATGGAAAAGGAATACACGTATACCGTTTAATAACTCATGTCAATCTTGATAGGAGCGAATATATAATAAACCAAGAACTCCATATATCAACGAGGTCCTTTTTCACAAAAGAATGCCCTAACACGGCAGAGCACTAGTCATTTTTAATAAGTTTCTTCGAGTCAGAATCCCGGAAATAAAGAAAAGGGTATACACCATTTCGCAAAAAAAGTCTTCTTGAAAAGTACTTCCCGGAGTAGTTTTAAAGTATACTCCAAAGTCCTGCTACCGCCGGGTATTTCTTCAATTCTACTAAGTATAACAGGTCGAACATTGAGGTCTACTATAGCAAAGCCACTATAAACTTAAAACTTAACCCAGTTTTTTGCTTTCGTATACTTAGTAATTAAAATGCGCTGACATACCTAATAAAGTACTGAGATTAAGAGGTGGGGTACCCTATATTATAAGATCTTGAAGCCTTAAGGGCAATCCCGAGGTTTCTCTATGTGAAATTCCCTTTTCAAAAATAAAGTTGCCTTTTCGACTAAATATAAGTAGTAATTATCCGCTCACTATAGCGCTGCTCTATAAATTATGCAAGAAAATCTTGTTGCCAACTATCTGATTTACTCCTTCCAATCTGACAGAGTCTACCCTCTATGTTAGCCACATTTCCTTGATAAAGGGTCTTAGTTTTTAAAAGTTGAGTGTTCCCCTATTTTCCAAGTATTAGAACTTTCTTCGAGATCCTGGGGCAGCCCCTACCAAGTTCTATCCTCAATCGGATACAAAAAAGATAAGAAAGTCTCAATATAAAGCAAAAACCGAAGGGGCTCTAAAGTTACAAGCAAAATAGAACACTTCCTCTAAATAACCAGAGCTTCGTTTATTTAGGATTTCTCGAAAAAGTTGACACTTTAATTTATTAGAATTCTTAAATACTTTATGTAATACTAAGCCCCGCCATTTTACTGGATATTCAATTATTAAAAGTTTAGCTAATAGTTCTGAAAAGACCTCCTATTTATATTTAATAACAAGGATTTCTCCAGTACTTTATAACTTAGTTTGAGACCTAATTAAACAACATAAGAATGCACTTCCCTATATTAATACAAATATAACCGTTTTCACAAATCCCCAGTTTTGCCTCAATACAAGGAATGTGAGTCCCCCGTTCAGTTATAAGCAATTTCTTCTCAAAAATCCCCTGTAAATAGTACACGCAAATATGGAAGTCTCCTCTTATAAAAGAAAATAACCAGATTTACCAGATACAAAAAGTAGAAAATAGCCTCTCCATAATATAGAAAAAGGCATATTCGAGTAAAAAGCTAGAAAAACTATCCTCTTAAATATCCTACAACAAGGGGAGTAGATTTAACTAGGAAGCCTTCTTGTATACCCGGCTGCAAAATGAAGGGCTCCATATAAAATTACGACGAATTCCTTGACTAGTCCTTAAAATTAAAGACCCTTTGTCATCCCGCGTTAGATTATAAGTTTCATATTTAGTAACAGGGGGCTCTCCTAGTTCTGTTTTATAGAATAGTATATATCACTACTTTTCTACAGACTGCGTAAAATTTGCCTGTAGGATCTGGGCTAGTACAGAGCCTTATCTTATTAATTATTCCTAATTCTAGAATTAATAAAGACTTTAACAGGGCTAAGTACCTTGTATTAGTATCTTTCCGAGTTTCTTTAGTTTACAAAACGGAATTTAAAGAAAGAGCCTTTTTTGATTCTGGTATAAAAAGCAAAGTGAGAAAAAACCAGGGCGTTAGCTTGTAGTTTGGGAGACCCCAAGAGCCCACTTACTCAAAGGATGATTTTTAGGTGCTTTTCGGTAGAGATCCCTGTAGGAATAAGTTGTAATAATAGTTAAAGGGGATCCTTTATTTATGTATTCATTGTCTTGATTCGAACCCTTGACTTTTTTGAAAAGGAGCACTTTAGTTCTTTTAGAGTTCTAAAAGAACTTCTAAGATATGTAATAAACAAGCTATAATAAAGAAAAAATTTTATATCTAAGTGATTTGACTTTTTCGAAAAAACCTGAGTAAGCTTCTTACGGAGTCCTGGAAATTTCTTTAGTAATGTAAATAATATAAACAAATTCTTTTTTACGAATTAATTATAGAATTTATCTAATTCAGAAAACGCTAGTAATTGAACCGACAAGCAAGGGAGTGGACGCCTGAACAAAGTTAAGGAACCCCTTCTGTTTTAGAATCCCCTTTACTTTCCTCAGCTCCTCTTGTTGAAAGCTTTGTGGTAATCGGGGGTTTAACTAAAAAAAGTGTCTTGGTTATCATTAATACCATAGGAGATTAAAAACCTGTAGTAGCACAAGTGTCTGTTAAAAGGAGTTAAAACTTTAAGTATATCATAAGTGGAGAGCTTAGTTATATTGAACAAGGATAAGACCCTAACAAAGACATAGCCCCTTTTGGTTAATCTGAACTATACAGTCCGGATCTAAAGGATCTGCTTTTGTAATAAAAATATGCAGATAAAGTAGCAAATTCATAAATTTAAGATAAAGCTCCTAATTCAAACGAATTCTGGGTACTCAGAGCTTCAGGAAATCTCAAAATTCAGCGTAAAAATTTCTTTGATTAATTAAGGATATTATTCATTAATTTTCTAAACTTATACACTCTTCAAGGCAATCCTTCAATCTGCAGTCACTTCTAAAAAAGCAAGAAAGTTTATAAAGCGACCTGTGATTCCTCTACTTGTATCCTATAGGGAGCTTGTAGAAGCGCAATATATACCAAGAAGCTAGTAAGGTAAATATCTTCTCTATATAGGATACACAATAAACTTTTGATAAATATATAACTCTTTACCAGAAGTCCTTTGATATTATTTACAGGATGATTAACATTTTGTAAATTATCTAAATTTCTTTTATTAGGCTTTGAGTGGAAGAGCATTAGATTGCTAAACACATGTATAGAGGCAAGCTGAACAACTGGTACCAGGCTAACTGCTGGTTGAATAGAAACCCCTTGTATTTCGGAAATTTAACTGCAACGTATTTTACTTAGTCCTATATGCTTTATTAGAGTCTCCCAGTAGTCCTTAAGTTAGAGTGAGTCTTGTTAATTATTTCCGTTTTTAAGACAAGGTATAAAGGGTATTTTAGACAGATAAAGTATAACTTCGACATAAGTTTACAATACCACACCCGCGTCTCTTAATCTACAATGTGTATTAACCCCAGGGGTTGTCTTCTATTACAATAAAGGATCCTAATTTTATTGAGTAGTAATTGTAATTTATTATTAAAAATGTACTTTGTTCAAATTTAGTAAACCTGAGTTCCTTTTAGTAAGCGACTCTTTGTAAATTAACTGAGGCTAAAAGAAAGATTTCTTAAGGAGTCTTTTTAGTACTGTAAACGTTTAGCTTCATAGGAGATTCTCTAAGGTGTAGGGCTAATATGAAGTCTATAAATAAATCAGAGGTATTTCAAATTTTATGTCATCCTCATCTAATCTAAAAAGGGATCCTTCTGTTAGGGGTTTTCCTATCAGGTAAAGCTGGAGGGATCTTCCTCAACAAGCTGAAAATGATACCAGTAAAACTTCCCTTGGGGTTTAAGCCCCCTTCTTTGCCAATAGTTATGGAACTAAAAAAAAGAAATTTGTAAGCATTTCCTAGTAGTAGAATTTGCGCACAGTTAAAATCCGGGTTTCGTCGATTCAAAATTAGATCCAATAAAAGAAAAGGGTTTAGCCCTAGTTCTAGTCCTTTAGTATTACAGTAAAATAGCCTATAATAAAGCGACGCGGATTCGAATTCGTGCTACTTTACTCTTCTATTAATAAAAGATAAGGGGTTGGGGAAGAGAGACCTCTAAAGGATTTTGTCCGCAATGCCAAAGGGATTTTTTTAGAGTTTAACCCATTAAGATATTTAAATCTAACGCGGTCCTTGTCTTTTTGTGATGGAAGCCCCTTAAAACTAAAACAGAAATTTCAAATAAAAAGGCTCCTCCTCTTCTAACTTCGTTACCTGCTAATAGAAGAGTTATAGCACGTATAGCTACTCTTCTCATAGTGCCTATGCCTATAGCTGCTATAGCGCCCTTTCTCCTAAGCATAAATGCTTACCTATAGCTACAAAGAAACGAGGTATCGCAGATCTTAAAAAAAATCTTCCTTTTATTTGAATGGGCCCTACAGGACAAAGTCAGAGGGATAAAAAAAGCTTGAATAAAGGATTGAAAGCTAACTCAGGTTTCTAACAAAATTTTATTAAACTATACCAGAATGCTATAAAGCAGATATCTGCGCGAAAGGAAATTTTTAAGTCTTATTTAGGAGTAATTCTTGAAGTACGGCTAGAGCCTTGAACTAGGAACTCCTTGCTTAACAAAAATCGCAAATTACTAAATGATGCATAAGTTAAAGAGCGACTTCAGCCAGACTTTGATATTTGGAAAATAGACTAAAACCCCGATTCTCTGTACCTTGGAAATATGGATCGTTAAAGACCGCAACCAAAAGTACACATAACAATGAAGAAACCCCCCTTAGAATTCTCACAATTCCCGTAAAGCTTAGATAGAGGAGTCCCGCGTAAGAAAAAGAGGTCTGCAAGCCTCAAAAAGGGTCTGAAACCACTCCTGGTTTACTTAACTCATGTAATTTAAAAAACTAGATTCTAATAAACGGGTGCCCTTATTTGATGCTTTACTTTATATTTATAACTGGGCGGAAATTACTAAGACAAACTAGTATGCGTACTTCGAGGTCCTAATTAAAGAATCTTTATAGGAGCTGTCAAGAAATTAGACTTTCTTAAAAGCCTGGGTTGCCTTTTTTTAGGGGAGGAAAAGGCCTGCCTCGGGTAACGCATATTACTTATCCGGTATATCTACACAAGTTAAGACTACTCTATTCATTTTCTGATACTTCGGAGTTTTCGGTTTAGGAATTCCTAGGTTATAGGTAAGGCGTATGCTTGACAAGAAAGTCAGGGTTTCCCTTTTGAGAGACTCCACCCAAGGCGTGCGCTTATGTTGTTTTGTAGAAGGGAACCCTTTTAAATAAAGTAAGAGGTTAGCTAGACTTACCAAAAGTAGAAGTTTCCTTAGACCTTCTTGGCGCGCCTTTTGTAAATATAGTTTTTCTCTCCTACTGGGTATAGTAGGGCTCTATTTTAGTTACAGGAATTCCTAGAATCTTTTTAAAATCTACCTTTGTAATAAAAGTTTAAGGAAAAAGCACTTTAGCCTCTCGGTTGAATCCATAAAAAGCAAGGTGACCTAAGTTCTCCAAGCATCCGGAAGACTCATACATAATTAAGAGTAACCCGTGATTTAAGATAAACCTTTGGATAATTTAACAGTCGAGAAGCCTCTCGTGTTTAGCTTAAAGGGGGTTGAGACGAGCTTAAATAAAAAATGCGCCTTGTGCATCACACTACCGAGTACAGTCAAGCCCGAAAATTTTTTAAGGATTCCTGCAAAACTCTATTATATACAGCTTAGTTACAAACCGGGGGGGAGCTCCTTTAACATTATCCTTGTTCTTAAAAGGGGCATATGCCCCTTTTAAGTTTTAAGGAGGACTTTACTCGAGCTATATTAAGTACTCTTACACCATGGAAATGTGACCTAATAAAATAGGTAATATGGTATTCTTTATTACGTAATTACGTACCGATTGCTTTTTTTACTCTAGGCTGCTAAAGGAGCTCCTATTCCGAGAGTTAAAATCTTATGAGTACCTTGTTAAAAATAAGTTAAAACGTACGGATCCCTCTGAGTAGTGTTAAAGAGTTTTGACAAATCAGAAAAAGGATTTAAGCGTACCTAGTCTGTTCGAGAGAAGTTAGGTACGGGTTATGGGATGCGGTTTATTTCACAACCTTGCCTATACTTTAATATACTTTTAAAAGTGCTTTCCTTAGCAGGTAAAAAAAGCATAGTATTTTTTCCATTTCATTAAGTTAGATTTAGGGAGTGCTTTTTTACTTTGGCATGATCCTTCTCATTACAAATATGCAAAGCTAGTAAAATCTTGTTACTTACTGAGGGGTAGACAGGAGCCTCTTATCTATTCTTTATTATGTCCCTTGGAATTAAAGTCCTTTTGATTGACCAGGTTTTTAACTCTTATAACTTATAATCTATCCACTATTCTTTTAAAAAGAGATTTATGCTAGGGTTTCCCTTGAAGGTTTTGTAAACTAATATACAAGAATAAAAACAAGTATAACTCTAAACAGAAAGAGGAATATCTCAGAGCTGGGTCTATTCAGTATCGGTTCTACATAGTACTGACATAAATAGGTAAGCGCGCTTTCTAGGGATCCCACACTTTTTAAATTTAAAGTTTTATATACAAAAGCGAAACACTTTTCTGTTTACCAGTATAAAATAGAGTACCTGTGCGAATAAGATCTTTCTCTTAAGATTTATAGAAGACCGAATAAACATTCGAATACCAGGCAAGAAGCTTCCTTTAAACGGGAACTCCTCTTAGACTCAACTTTTAGAGATTTCTAAGGCATGATATCATACTTATATATCGTTGAGGATTTCTGTCTTTAGTTCAGAATTTCTTTTTATAAATTAAGTAGTTAACCAACAGACTAAACATATTTATATAAATTGTTTCTTTTGTTTTCTAAAGGGTATCCTGCTTATTTAACAACCTGTTATGACAACAAAAATGTATCCTTTTGTTAAGGTAAAAATATGTATCCCGTTTCTTAGAATTCTTGCTATGTTTTGCAGTTACTTTTCGAGGAAATCCTTGAAAGAGCTTCGCCAGCCCTAAAGTACAGAAAGACCCCTTGTTCTCAAGCGAAAAAGTCCTAATTCTTGTTCTCTCCTAGATATTTGCAGAGTTCTTTAAAAAGTTTATAAATAAGTACTCCTTTTCTGACTGACCAAGAGGTTTTTGCTTTAAATAAAATGAATATTCAGATGAGGTACGTCTTTTTTTCTATGGGAAATCTTGCTATTTTATTATTTATTAGCTTTTTTTACAGTAGTTAGTATGCTTCTTTACTCAGGGGAGATACACTATTTTGACTTTTATTTACAGTCCTTGGCTCTGTTAGGGTCTTCGGTTGAGTTAAGGGTTGGACTTTTCAAGTATCAGAGGTACTGTTTATCCAAAAGAAATTTGTTCAGCACTTTTGATTAGTATAAAGTTCATCAATAGTATTCTACGGTATAGTCAGTAATATTTAGTCTATACTATCTATTTTCGTTAAAGTGACTTGACTGGTTTTTGAAGAGAGTCTAGAGCTTTTGTGACCTATCTAAAAACTCGTTTTACAATTTTGTGTAAGTGAATCCTTTTTTTACCCATATTTAGTGTTTATTTAATTGGAAAGTCTCTCCTTAATAACACCCAAACCAAGAGCTGCAATTACGAGACAGGATAACTAGGCAAGTACCTATTAAAAAATCTTAACTGTGAATACTTGCTTTTATAATCTAAAGTATGAATGTAATAAAAGACTACCCTTTTTATTTATATTCAAGAAACTTTTAAGCAAAAACAAGAAAGCTCTTTAAGTTCCCGTACGGACAATTCTTTTTTTAAGAGGCTATATTATATAGTATAGTAAGTATAGTAAGGGGCTTTACCTTTTTAGATTTTAGATACAAGTAATTTACTACCGAGCTTCGCTGATAAGTAGATCGAAAACTTAGTTTGTTTGTACGACTTCATCTAAACTAAAGGGGACTCCTACTACGGGTATACTGTCAATTAAGGATCGCTCCTGATACATATATAGATTAGCTGCTCTACCGGAAACTTCTCCTAGATTCTTGCCTAACAAAAGTTAAGCTACTTGCAAAAGGTTCCTGCTAAAGCCCGATAAGGAAGTATAATCTTGTACTTGTTTAAGGTATATCTATTTTAGGGAGGCTTTCTAAAAAAACTCTTGGTTTTATAAAGGGGCTCACTAGTAGTTTAAATGCTATAAATTTGATAAGGAATATTTACTGAAATTAAAGAAGAAATTGTAAATCGGGTAAAATCAAAAAGAGCCTCTGTAGGAAAATTACGAATTGTAGACAAAGGGGTGCCCCTTGACTCGTTTGCAGGAATAGAGAATACTAGCTAAGATACGTGCAACCCAATAAAATACATACAACATAAGCCACCGATTCTTTATATATCTGGTACGTTGTATATTCCACTTTTAAGAGACTCCCTCTTGCTGTTGTGAGTAACTTGGCTTTTAGAGAATCTGAGTTCTATGTTTCAGTTTCAGAATAGGGGCCCAGAAGCACTAAAAAAGAGGAACACCTATTACACCTTCTATTTGCTACTAAAATATCACTTAGTTCGCAGAAGGATTTGGCATTCCAAGGGGTCTTTTTGAGCTTTTTACTAGCGAGTATTCTTTTAGTATGTTTGGCGGGTCTGTCTATTTGTTTTGAACGAAAAAACCCGAAAGGGGAGGAAAGCCCGCAGCGCCGTACCGGGAGTTGGAGGTATAAGCTCGTAGTCAGAAGTCTATGGGCAGCCCTAAACTATAAGGTAAAGGTTAGGAGAAAATTCATTAGAAAGATAATTTATAAAATATAATAGCAATTCTTGTTTAATAAAATTAAGAAAACTTGAATTAGGACCTATCCTACATTATGTTTTGTACATTT